>VDFB02333102.1:0-69927 GCA_007258455.2 Sequoia sempervirens
ACCAAAGTCTGAAGTTTTGAATTTTACGAAACCTTTGACCCACCGACTACAAAGATGACCAAGAAAGACTTGTGCAACTAAGGTTAGGAAAATTTGCACTAACACTTTGCCACTGCTTTTTTTTATTAGTTTGATATTATGTTTAATTCAACAATATTTTTTTCTTAATCATTTCAAAATAGGTTTAATTCGCCAATGAAATTATTTTTTCTATTTTGAAAACAAGTTTAATTCACCAATTGAAATATTTTATTGGTTTGAAAATAGATTTTAATCTCCAATGGAAAAATTTTAGTGTTTTTTAAAAATTGCATTTTGCCAAGATTTTCTATAGACTTCTAGTGATTAGAAAAGATTCACCAATGGACATTATTTTTTTTTCACGAAAAATAAAAAAAATTCGCCACTAAAATTAATATTTTTATCAGGAAGTATACAAGATTTTCCAGGATTTTCACCTTCGCCAAGTGGGGAGTTTCTTAAAGTTTTCCCTCAATAGATATCACCATGATGATTCTCTCTCTCTTTTGCTTCAAGTTACAAAAAAAGAAATGAAAGAGGTTTTGTAATGTATATGATGGTATATTGTTTATATTTTATCTTACCCATTGAGATGAGTAGATGAATCTTACTTGAGTATATTTTCATTTACAATACTATAGCTTTGAATTTTTATGACAAATTAGTATAATAGAATGACTTCAAATTCATGTTATTTGATTATTGATTATTTGAAAATATACTTTTATGACCAACATATTTCATGATTATGATTTTCTCATGAGTTTGTTATGAGTAGGAAATCATGCGAACTTCTATATATGCTAAGTTCACCTTTCATACTATATTCCAATTAATTATTTTTATATGATTGTTAGTAATTAAGTTATGTGATTGTAATTTGTTTTAAGTGACACATAAAATTGTGTGTAATCTACTTGCTAGTAATTATTATAACTAGTATGGGATTCCTTGTATGAGATCACAATGATAGTGAGCTAGAGAGGAAATATGGCCTAGTTATGAATAGTAAGTACCATGGAACTATTAATATATGTTCAAGTATGGGAAAGTATGCATGATAAGATGAACATAATTATGATTTAGATTTTAAAATAGAGGGGCATGTGTCAAAAAAGTGTTACATAGGTCCCAAGTTATGATGAGCGAATAAATACAAATTTATTTATTTTTCCAATGATTGAGTCATTACATGAGTATGAGGACAAGGCTACCTAACGCCTTTCCCCCCAAGTGTAGGACAAAAGGTGAGCTAGGATATAGTGTGATATGCTACTCCTTGCAATAAAAAAGATAATTATGCATAAAGTTCAATACATGTGGTAGTGAGCATGCTACAATTCTTCAACTATCACATGGCAAGGAGCAATGTAAACAATTGTTATTTGATTATACAATCATATTAACTTGTAAAAGGATAAAATTATTTCAACACCTTATTTAAAGCATGAAATTCATCATGTAGGAGCCTCAATACTCCTTTATAAGATTCTACACAAGGTTACCAATGTGTGGTGTATGGCCTACTAGTTGTAAAGAAGGGGATCCAATATCGGTACATGTGTTTTCATTTGATCAATTTCTTGTGCTAGTGATCTATATAAATCATACACACTTTCCAAATTATCCAAAATTAGCTTTATCCTATGCTCAAGGAAATTCTCTAAGACATTTTAGATTTCCTTATTCGCTCCTTCCTTACCCTCATTGTTGGATTTATTTAATTCTTCAATCTCCTTTCTAATAATGCTCACTTGTTCAATAGAAGCACTTTCTATATCAACTCATGGAGTAGGAGGACACCAGTATAACATTATTTCCTTGTTCTATGAGGGGCCTGCTCCTTTCAATTGTTCCTTCAACTTCACATTTTCCATGAACAATTTATCGACTTCATCATTTAAAAAACTTTTGTTCCTTTCCATACTCTCCCAATCTAGCTTCCATCTCCTTAACTGTAGCTCACGTGAACATAGGTAAATGCATTGTCATGGTTGTAACTTCTAGAGGAGATGTATCCTTTAGTGTTTTTACCATAGTTATCCTTTTCATTTCTTACACTACATCTAGTAACCTTGGTTTTTGTGTACTCTTTTGTTTGGCCCAAAATTCCAAGGTTTCAATCTTAGGGTTATACCCTATGCCACTTACCCCTTCATTTGAGTCAAACTAAGAAATCAACATTGGGTCCTCCTGTGTTCTCACTTGATCAAGTAATTTTTTTTTGTTTAATTCCATACCAAGGACAATAAGTATATTGATTTTCAAAATCATCTCTATAGCTTCTTGTGGGCTAACATCAATATTATCAATCCTTAATTCATTAAAATTTTGGGCTACTATCTGGTCATGCTAGGATTCCTCAACTCCCATCTTATTTATTTCAATCCTCACTTCAAACTATCTCATTTTCATCTTAACCTTCAAGTCTTTAAATTCAAGGGTTTCGATAAATTCATCATATTCCAAGAACTTGTGAGCTACAACTACCCTATCATCCTCATGCATTTCTCTTTCTCCTTGTACCTCAATATCGGCTCTAGCTCAGTCCTATGGGCTTTATTTTCAAGCATAGGTTGGTCCACTTCAATATCATCCTTGAAATGTCAACACATTAATTTCTTCTTCTATATCTCCAACCTTCTCACTTATTTCGTAGGAAACCAATGGCTCTATCTCTTGTGACTTGTTTTTTAGAAGTTGGTTGTTCAAAAGGCGATCCTGGAGAAGCATGACATATTGAAACAATATATGGAGTTGGTTCTATAATTACATCCTTTTCCATCCATATAATCTACCACATGAACTCTAAAAAGGCTAATTGAAGGGGGATAAACTTTGGCAGTATATGTGGGGCCTGTGGGAATCCATAAATCTTGATTATTGTGGTATTTGGTAGAAAAAACCAATCATCGAAGTTATGAGTATGGCCTTCCTCAAGTTCCAAAGTCAAAGGTCTTAACAATTGTAGCACAAGTGTGTCTAGTCTTGGTGGTTGGTGGCCAAGAAATATCATGATTTTATACACAAACTCATCATAGAATATCACATAATTTGAATTCTTACATCTGTTGTCCCATATATAACACCATAGTTGCATTGGTAGCAAATTCCCCTGCTTGTCAATCTAACCCAAACACATCCCTTTTCTCCATCTATCCTTATTCTAGTATAATATTAGGTGGAACATCAAAGAATATTGTCTAAATGTTATGTAGGCTCTATTTTCCCTGACTTGCAAAAATGCTTCATGCAATGTTTTCTCAAGATATGAGGAAAAATCATATTCAATTTTCATCTTAGGGTTTTGGATCCTCATAGCCATCCTCATTAAAATAACTAGAATTCACTCTTCTGCATCTATCCCAAGTACTTGACAGAGAGAAAAGTAGGTTTTCTTGAAATAGAATTAGAAATCTAAGACTTCAAATGGTTCAGTAGCACAAGGGGATATAGAAATCACCTTGTTTTTCACACTACTTTTCATGTAAATGGGGACTTCATCACTTCTAGGGGTTTTCTTCAATCTAGTATATTCATATTTACTTTGCAAATCAATTTTAGTCAAGGCTCTTTTGTTTAGGTCAAAACATTCAATGATGGCTACTTTAGTCAACACAACTAATGGTGAACCATCTAGAAATCTCACAAACCTAGTAGTAGGATGATAACAACAAGCCAATACTTTGATGAAATCTACATCTATAAAAACATTTGGGGCAATTAACTTGGCCAAATCTAATGTCCACAGATTTGACACTAAAATCTTGCCCTCCCTTTTTTCATAAAAGTACTAGAACAATTCCCACTTGGAGATAGGGAAAAGGGCATCTCTATAACCATGAGCCACATCATAAAAAATATTCTTAAATACTTTCTCAATTGATTCAGGGAGTATATCCATGATAGACTAGTGTAAGGACCTCTTTTTAACACTATATTCTTTATTTTTAGTTTGAGGTTCTTTCTTCGTGGGTGGCATGATGACCTTTTTATTTTTAGGTTCTTTCTTCTTGGGCGATATAATGTTTAACTATCTTACTTCTCGTAGTCTATCTGAAATGAAAAATTCCAAACAATCTTGTACTTGTATAACTTAATTCATAGTTTAACTATCTTACTTTTCCTATACTTTTGAAATGTAGAATTCCAAACAATCTTGTACTCCTAAAAATTAATTCACAAGAGTTATGTACACTTACCCAGGTTACGATGGTTGCAGAGCTTAACCTCCTCAAACTCTAAGCTCCTTGCATGATAAGTTTTGCAAATGAGTGCAAAGAGAATGTTGAATTCTTGGTTTAATGGCTTCTGAGCTCAGTCATGTCAACATTAATATCAACCTTACGCCAAATATTTTTCTCATAGTTTGAGTTTGAATATGCAGCATTGATTTTACAAGATCAGACAGTTGATGTGATTCATGCATTTAATACTGCTTTATTGCCACCATTTTCTATAACTACCATGAGATAGAGGGGTATAAACTGCTATACGACATGCTTCTTTGCATTTCACCATGGGGTAGAGAGAACCTTACCTCTATACTATAAGTACAACTTGTTTAACCTGTGGTACTGCAGTATACATTAACAGTTACCGCCATACAACATGCTTCATCACATCCTTCCGTGGTATAGTGGTTCATACCACCCTATTGGAGTAATAAGTTATTTCACTTAATTAAAATTTAATTATATTGGTTAATTAATTAAGTCACTTATCACTTTAGTTACTTAAGCTAAACTTAGGCACATTAATAATTATTTATTTATTAATTATTAAGTGTGCACACTAGGGTTTCCTTTTAGGGCTATACATGTACATTGCTTTAATAAAGAAATTAATCTCATGTATTTTCTCAATTCCTGAATATTATTCATTTGCACATCTTCATGCAAATTTCTCTTGTTGCTTTTGTTTTCCTCTTGTGGAAGGTATTTTCTGGTTTGCATGTCTGATCTTGGATTCTAACATGCCCTATCACATGCCTTTATGATGTTCCTCACATGATGGCAGGTTATTCCCCACTATACCATACCCTTCATTTTTCCTTCTCGTGGTATGGCGGTAAACATCTTCATGTTGTTTGTTACACACCGATAGCCCACCAAGGGTTTATATTATTGTTGCAGGATCACTGAAAGAGACTGTTAAGGGATTTGGAATGCTTTTAGCTAGACATGTTTTTTCTTAAGTATATATATGCTGAATTTTTGGCTTTGTATAGATCTTTTAGTGTCAGTCAGACCTAAAAAATTTATATGTTCAATAAAAAATAAAAAGGAATATAAGGGTCAAGGCTCGGGTCATGGAGCTCAAGGATAATTGTGATGATGGAACTAGGAAATTTTTTAAGGTTCTAACACACCTCATGATGAACTAGACTATGTTTTTCCTTCATCTTGATTATGTTATTTTTTTATGAGTTCTTCTCTTGTGCATATATCCCTAAGGATTTTTTTTTATATACTATAATTGTAAACATTTTCTTGATTTTTGGCAGAAAATTCTTTTTAATCTATAAATTGAATTCTATTTTAAGTTTCCATTTGCAATTATCAGCGGATTGGAAAGTCAATAGTTATCAGCTTATGAACTCAATAAATCTTTACTGATTCAAGTTGTTGATTTATACATTATTGTTTATATTTGGAATTTAG
This sequence comes from Sequoia sempervirens, assembly GCA_007258455.2. Taxonomy (NCBI): domain Eukaryota; kingdom Viridiplantae; phylum Streptophyta; class Pinopsida; order Cupressales; family Cupressaceae; genus Sequoia; species Sequoia sempervirens. The sequence continues at coordinate 5,685 of VDFB02333102.1, forward strand.
GAAATGAAGACAAGGACTGTAAGGCACAAATTAGATGACAACTTGATCATAATGTTCAAATTCCAGAGACAAAATATGAGTGTGCACGTACTAAAAAAGTGGCCAAGAATAATGAATATTTTTTAAGTCTTGGTTTGAAAAGGCAAGTTGTAAGTCCACTAATTAATATATTATTTTTTTAATAGTTTTTAATCAAATTTTATAGGAAAGAGCTTTATGTATATAATACATAATATGATTTTTTTGTTTGTTTTATAAGCAACAAAAAGAGTGCAAAGAAAATGTGGAGAAAAAAAAAGAAAAAAAAAATAGTGTCGCCATCTTGTAGAAGCCAATGCTTTTGTGATTCAACAAATGTATTTGGTGAAAATGATAGTTGTGATGATGTGCGGCTTGGTATAGCACATGGTGATGTGTAGATTGATATAGCACATGTTGATGTGCAACTTGATATAGCACATGGTGATGTGCAACTTGATACAACACATGGTGATGTACAACATTGTGATGATCTCTTAGAACTAAGTCTAAGAGAGATTATTGAAAAACATCAGGGAAAAGGAACAACAGGTCTGCAGATGCCTTTTTCAACATTAAAGGATGTGTTTAATAATGTGGAATCCATAGAGACCGGTACTAATCTACCTACTCATGCCACACCTAATGTTACCAAGGAGCATTAAGTTCTAGTTAATGAAAGTTGTGAAGAGAGACCGCTTGCATCTACAATGCCTCAAAGTGCACCTGTTGCATCTAGAACTTTTGATGGAAGTAGTGGATCAACTAGAAATATTGGTAGTGGTAATTTAATAGAAGATTTGGATGCTTTTGTCAAAAGACATAGATTGAGTCAAGATTTGTATAGATCTACTAAGAGGAATGAAAAACAAAGAAGATTAGAAGGAAAGAATCCATTCTTGCTTGAGGTATCGAGAGATGGTGAGCCACTGAGTTGGGTGCAAGATGTAGGGTCCATTTGGATATTGCAAATCAAATTTTGCTGATCAAGATTCATGAGCTATGGAAAATGTTATACAATAAATGGAAAATGCTTTTGCGACTACTGGTGGAAAAATATATAGAAAATATTACAAGCAAAGGATGAGAGTTTTGATGAACAATTATAGATACGTGTACAAAAAAACAATCATGTTGGGAAAAGAGAGGTTTGACTCTAGTCTATATCCCAAAGAGTGGTAGGCATTAAGAGAAAGTATGCATTTTGAAGACTATTTGGTAAAGATTAATAGAGGCAAGAGTGCAAGAGATAATGTGAGGGATAGATATACATTTGGTCAAGGTGGGTTGCAAGCCAAAATGGACAAATTGGTAGTAAGTGTATGGATTTTTGGTTCAATTTACATTGTGTTATTTATTTTGTTTTTTATTGAACTAATTATAGGTTGAAATTGACATTGTATTTTAGGTGGAAATCAGTAATAGAGAAGAAGGTGAAGAAGATATTGTCAATTATATGGTAGCACTAGATTCTAGTAAATCTAAGAGTAGGATGAAGTTGAAATCTAGTTTGTCAATAGATATTTCACATACATCTATTCAATGCCCAGTAGGAGCCTCTGTAGATCATGTCAACTCATATGAACAAGGGTACCAAAAGCTAATGAATTTCATATTAGGTCTCAGTCACCAAGTTTTGTTGTTGTTTCAAACCGTTAACCCTATGGTTTTTGCATAGAATGAACATAAATCCATGGATTCAAATGAGGTAAGAGGCTCTATTCATCTCATTTCTTCTTGTCTGGTAGTTCTATACATATTCCTCTTAATATGTAGATTATTGAAATCTGAGTGTAGGAGAATCCAACCCAGTTTCTTATTGTTGGAGTTATCTAGAAAATGTTATTTTGGACAAATCTATAGCTTACATTCTTTACTTGACTATTGAATTCTTTGTATATTTTTTTGCATGGTGGTTAAACCACATGCAGAGAAATTTTTTTGAAGCAATAGGAAAACAAAAATGCCTTCAGGGTGTCAACAGAGTTGTCGATATTGATAGTTATGAAGTGGACAAGAATGTGCAACACAATTGTCTTAGTTTTCCTAAAGTTGAGGTAATTAATATAATATTTGTCAGTTATCTATCCCAATGTTTTTTCATTCTTCATGCTTAAAATGTTCTTTTGGACAAAAATGTATAGCTTTGCATTCTTTACTTGACTTATATTAATTTTTTCATGCTGATTAAACCACATGATGTAGAGCAATTATATGAAAGAAGGACAAAAAGAAAAAAGCCTTGTCATTAGAACTCTCCACAAAGTTGTACAACTTAATGTCTGCGATGACATTGATAGTGGTTTTGATGATGAACTCGATGAGAATGCACATGATAATTCATAGTGGTAGTTGTGCTAAACTTGAGGTGAGTGCTATCAAACCACATGAAAGTAAGTACTATTCAAATAAGTAATGGTTGTTTTATTATGTAAATACCGGTAATCATTACCTATTTGATAGAATTTGGGCATTGGAATAGTAGTGAAGTGTAATTAGCTAGTATACATAGATTATGGAATTAAGGGAGAACATATAACTTACATATGGAACATTAGAGCTTAGTTGTAATAGAGTGGTTTATAAAAGCACATACAAAAACTAATTTGTTCCAAGACATAAGACATTACATAAAGCTATCAAAAATAATATAACATGTGTGTTTTATATCCTCATATAATGTGTATTTTTTTTTTTTTGTAGACATTTATTGATAAACTCTAAGAAGGGGATACAATTGAGGTGTTCGATCTACATGATGGTGCTACTGTGGGAATTGGGAAGATTCACTCACTATCTATTGTACATGGAGTCACATTGAAAGGAATAGGAGATGCAAATGTATGTATTTTACAGGTATCAAGTAACACATCCCTTCCTCATCAAGAAAAAATAGATGGAGTTATCTATCTGAAAGAGAAAATAGGGACCTTCGTACAATGGCCAATAAAATATTTGAAAAAAAATCATAAAGAGTTAGTCGTAAGTGCAAAAGAGAAAAAGAAGGGTTAGTAGTAGTAGAATGTGGAGAGTGAAGTTGTAGATAGAGAATGTATTGAGCCTGAATAAGTTGAACCCAAAAAAAAACCAAAAAATTTGATTTGGGTGTACATTATGTGAGTAGAACAGAGAATGTTCTATCTTACTGCACCTATAATGTAAAACCCTTTAATTGTGTTTTTCTCTTCTTTTTTTGGTTCGAATCATTCAAATTGGTGCATTATAAAAGAGGGGATATGTTGTTGTGTAAGTAGTAGATGTAGAGAACAAGGGTCCAAAAAAAAAGTAAATACAAATCATATAAAGAGGTGTAGAGAAGAGGAAAAGTTGCAAAGAGTGCAACATACATGTATGTGCAGTTGCAAATAAGTTGCAACATAGAATTGTCATCAAAATTGTAATATCTTGCATAGCAAATAAAAAGGAATTGTAACTTAGTTTTCTTAGTCACAACATTAAGAAACAAAGTTTGTAACAATACATTTTTCAAAGAAAAGACAAATTTATGTCTTATATCTGATGTAAGAACATGTTTTCTCAATAAAATTTCAATATTTTTCCTTCTTAATAGTCATTTCATTATGTGCAAATGAATGATTGATTATGTTTTTCTGTGTTTATATCTATTTAAACCTTGGTGAAAGCATTGTCTCATTTATAACATGCATACGAAAAAATCAATGAACAAAAACAATTAAATATACTACCAACTAACATAAATTAGTGTTAATAAATATGACTAAATATAATGATTATACAGTTAATAAACAATGTATCAATATACCTATCAGTTGATAGAAATCAGTGAGCAAAACCAATTAAATAAACTATGAAATTGATCAAAATGATGATTAAAATTAATGACTAAATACACTACCAATGGATGAAAATCAATGAATAAAAATGACTAAATTAATGACAAAATATACCAGTGAATAAAAAATGACCGAATAAGTGACCTATTTAAAACATTCAATGACTAAATTAACAACTAAATTACACACTGCCAAATCAATCAAATTAATGACTACATCAATGACCAAATTGATCAATCAGATGACTAAATTAACGAGCAATTTGATCACTTAGATGACTAAACCAATGACTAAATCGATCAATTGGGCAACTAAATTAACGACCAAATTGATCAACCAAATGATCAACCATGTTCAATCATTTATAAGTAGTTAAATTAGTAGTTTTTTTAGTCACATATTGTTGTTTTTGTACTAGTGGTAGGATAATTTTAGGTCCTCCTCAACACTCAACCAAAGAAATTGGTGAATCTAACAAGCTCACAAAAACCTTGCAAACTAAAGAAACTTCAATTCCCTTACCCACCAATTGACATTGAAAGGAATTTGTAGATACTTTTACATAGATGAATGATTACATTACCTCCCATTGAGAAGACTGGAAATAAAATCCTAAGAACACAAACACATCACATTGTTGATATCATAAAGTTCTTGGAAATAGTACTAATGAGTGTTGTGCTTTACAAAAAATATTCAAAAAGCTCAATATCATAGAAATAGTCCCTTAAAATGGGCCCCTTCCACTTCTTTTCATGCAATAGTTGTAGAATATTGTATTCTCACCATTACATGATCTTTCCCATCACCTATCTTGACTCATTCTTGTCCTACACATAGTGGGGGAAAGAATTAGATAACCTTGTCCTAGTAGTGCATTTATTGTTGTCCCTTTAGCTAGCCTGACATGCATGTGCCTTACCAGTCTTTTGCATTATTTATTTTTCATTTTTATTTTCTTTTATGTGATTTCATGTGCATAATGTGATGCCTCGTGTTGTTTTATCTGATGTATCTCTCTTTCTGACATTCCTCTATTTGTACCTTCATTCTTCTCTACGTTATTTTACTTTACCTTTTCATTTGTCTTGTGTTTTCCTTTTGGGGATTATGCAAGGTGTTGAGAGATTCATGTCTCTTGCATGTTGATCCAAAATATTTTCCTTTATCTTTTCATTTGTCTTGTGTTTTCCTTTTGAGCATGATGCAAGGCGTTGAGACATTCATGTCTCTTCCATGTTGACCTGAAAGGTTTTTCTTTATTTTTTCTCTCTTTGTTTCATTCTTCAAGTTCTATTAGTATTTTTCGAATGATGATAGTTTCGAGCTCTCTTAAAAATATTGTAGCAAGAACATAGTGACCCCAAATCCATAGATCCCTTATGTGTTTGGATTTTCATTTTTGGGGAAACCCCTCTATTATCCTTTCTTTTTGCATGATGTAGCTTTATTTGGAAACATGACTTGGCATAGGGATTTTTAAGTTGGATCTCATTTCTTCTTTATTGTTAGAATTTATCATTTTCTACTTTAAAGTAATTTCTCACAATATGGTGTTTAACAATTTCTTTAAAGTGGGGGCATACATTGGCATTATTCGTTTTCATTTTTCCTTTTCATGTTTCATGGTGCAGTTTTCTTATTTCATGTGATGTGTTCTTCAATTTGTGGTTGACATTGGGTGTTATGTACCTCAAGACCATGATCTCTCTTAGCATATTATATTCCTCTTAGTGGATTAATGTGAAACACTACATCGCCTAAGTTGTAAATCTTTTATTCTTTGATTGGACCTCTATTGAAGAAATTAGGCACTATGTTCCCTAAGTTAAGACCTTGTATGAACTTAGCAAGATTCCTTTCAACATTCCTTATTTTTTCATTTGCATTTTTAGTTATATGGCCACCTTGCATAATACACCTTGCATGCCTATGGAGCCATCTTGATTGTTCATGAGTTCCAAGAATACAATTTTTTTCTTGCCTCATGAAGCTCGAAGTTCATTGTTCATGAGCTCCAAGCATATGAATTTTTCCTTTCATCATGAAGCTCGAAGATCATTTTTGCATGGTGCCTTATTAAAGTTATCAGGAGGTATAACTTTGGTATGGTTTTTGATGGGAAGCCCAACCAAGGCATGAATTTCCCTTAGCCACTTGCACATGAGTGTGAGTGCATACCCACCATGTCTATATGTGTCTCACCTCTTTTAGATCCTCACCCAACAAAAAACCTAAAGTTTTGTTGCCTCAATGTGTGCTTACACTTTTTAGACTATAAAGAACCTAGATCTAACCCACATTGTGATGGAAAAAGGGCAAAGCTTGATCCACCCATTTTGTTTTTTTTTTTCCCTTGTCTTTGGTAGTGTATGGTTGTTCCTTTATGATGCTCTTTATATCATTTTCATTTGTTTTCTTTTGTGGCTATGTTGGTTGTCCATGGGATCTTGATCCTGGGGGCTTGATCACCTATCTTGATAGTTGTCATTCCATCCTACCAACATTGGTGCACTTGGACCCCTCTTGATGTGTGTTTGTCTACTTTATTGAGAGTTTCAAGCAAGTTCATCCTCTCACTAAAGTGGGGGCTAAATTTTTTCGGTGAAATTTTAACACTTGTTTGGGCCCTCCTTGTAAAATTGAGTTTAATGATGCCTCAACTTAGTGTTGTAATGTGTTTAACACACCCATAATAGGTCTTGGGCCCTTGTGAATTAAACAAACCTACTCCAACCTTATTTAAGGTGTTGTAAAGTGTTGTAACACATTTTCACACTTTTCTAGGGATGTCATTAATAATTGGGATTCATTATGCTTTAATTAGCCTTATTTTGCATCCACAAGCCTTATTTAATGCATCTTTTTAAGGATGATCCTGAAACAAATCAATATACAATCATAATTTGGGTTTTTTTGGGTTGTGTGACCCAAATTTAGTGATATGGAACTCATACGCCACCTTGGGAATATGAGTCCCACCTAAGGTTTTAGGTCATGATCTTGATTTCACAACTTCCTAAGTATTTTTGAATTTGGTCACATAAATTATGCCTAATGGGATTCATTTTCCATCTTGGGAGTATGAGTCTCGTGTGGCCCAAAATTAAAATTAATTCAAATTATTGGTGATATTTTATCCTCCTAGATCTGATGTCAGCTTGTAATGTTGTAATTTTGGGAATTATTGCATAATTAAGTATAAATACAAGCTTATTTCACTCATTTTACACCTATCAAGTTGAATGAGCATCCTTATAAAAAATTGGAGTTCACAAGAGCATTCAAGAGAAGATTATTAAGCATTTTAGAGCATTATTCAAGTTTCAAGGATCATGTCAAAGTCATCATGCATCATGTTTATTTTTGAGCTAACAATTGTGATGTAGGTTTTCATGATTCAAGCTAGTATTTCATTCAAGATCTATCCTATTCAAGCAAGAGTCAAGATCTACATCCATTGGAGTAATCTCATACATGTTTGTAATACTGCTAGGGTTTAGTGAGTTGCAACATCTTATTTTGTTCATTCATCATTCTCCATTCCTATTTTATTCCATTTCAAGGTTTGATTACCAAAATAGGGTTTGACCAAGGCAAACTCCAAGTTCTAACAAATTTTTTTTCCCTCTCTTTAGTTTTGGATTTGTAGGTTTAGGTTGAAGATACATTGAAGAGCAAGTTTGGAGAAGTTGTCAAAGTGCCTAAAGTTGTCAAAGTTGTCATCTTACATTGGAGATACTTGGAGGACTTCTATAGGTTGCAAATCAGGGATTTGGACCCAGAAATCAATTGGGAAGCACAAAGCAAACCTTGAAGACCAGATTCAAACTTTGAAGCTTCAAAAATCCATAACTAGACTGATACGCCAGTTCTACCATATGAGTCCCAGTTTAGGTCAAAATTCAAGTTTTTACAGATTCAGATATCCATTTGCCAGATTCCTATTTCTGTATAGAAAACCAGATTTGGGACTAATTCTCTCATCATGGTGTATGAGCCCCAATTAGCATTAAAGTCACTATTTTCAACATTTTAGAGTCTCATCCAGTCATTTTCAGATTTCAAGGTGCACACATTTCATCTTGCAACTTTCTATTTTGTTTTACAAACTTTTCTAGGTCATTTATTGAAAGATTACATCATATTAGGGTTACGTATTACATCTTGCATTACATTTGTCTTTCCAAGATCTAGCTTGGTGGTGAACCCCTCATTGTTTTATAATAAGATCCTAGGACAACCCTATTGCCAAATCTCTTTTCCCTTTCTCCATTGGATTGAGATCTCTAGGATCATCCTTGAATGAGATTGTTGGATTTTTATTATTCTAGGTCTCAAACCATAGAACCCAAACAAAATTCTTCCTTTCAAGATGTTGATATGAATTCAACTTAATAATGGTGAAGGAGGTCTTACATTACATAGCTTGGTACATGTTAGTGTGGAACATGGATATGGTTTGATTGTCATGTTCTATATTTGGCCATGGTATTCTTCTTTAATGTTTGGTTTCACATGGTTGAGTGTGAAGAAGTTGAGAGAGTTATGGAGACTAATGGTGAGAGAGGTATTAAAACATATTTTTTTGCACAATTTATGTATGATTATATGTTTCTTGAAAACTATGTAATAGAGGAATTAGTGACATTCTCTATGAGAACTATTATATATAGACTTGCTATGCATTGATCTATTTTCAGATTTAACATTACTCATGCATGTAGTGGGAGTTTCTAGATATATGTTTAGTTATCATCTATAATATCTTTGTTTGTTGGTTACTGATGTGATGATGAGATTTCATTTTTCATTGGATTTAGATCTATGAGTTGTGCAGGCTGTGGATTACTTACCCACTTTCTTGCAATGAGATAAATCAAATGTGGACTGTCTATATCCAAATATTGTTTTAGTGTTTATGCAAAATTGTTATTTGGCCTTGTATATGGTCATTTGTGCATTGGTATGTTACATTGAAATAGGAGGATGGATATACAAAGACTTCATTGTAGATTTTGGGTTGGTATGTTGATGGCATGATTTTTTATCTATGTTTTGTATACCTTGGTTTGAGGTATGGTTAGCTTGGATGAGTTGCAATTTATTGTGGTTTCTATTCTAGGTTGCATGAGTAAGGAAACTACTCAGAGAATTTGTTATAATTTGAATTTGATGCTTATGTTCATGTAAATATTGGTGTAGGATTAAATGATAGTTGATATGTTTCACCTTGAAATATTCCCTTTTCTTCCATAAGTGGTGTGTTGGAGGTTGTAAGGAGTTTTTTTCTTAATGGTGGTTATCATGGTTTCTTTTGCAGGTATATCATTATAGCATGAGAGCATGGTGAAGATTAAAATGGTACATGATTGACTAAGGGTTGGTTTTCCCTTGTTTGTGATTCCTATGGGTGTATTTACAATGTTGATGTCAAGTAGGAAAATGTGAGGATTAGGTTATATCCACCTTGTAAATCCTATGTCATATGTCATGGTTCCAACATCCATGGAAAGTGTCCCTAGGAACTTATGGTGAATTGGGATAATATTTTGTAATATTAATTCTCACCATTATTTGTAATATACTCATAAGGTGTGATGGTTCCACTAGCAATGGTAAAGGTTGGTTGTGGATATAATATTTAATATTGTTTTCCCCACATGCGGATGAATAGAATGGTAAAATAAATGACAAAGGAAATGATAAATAATTAATTGTTGGGATTCAAAAAGTGGGTACTTGGAAAGAGAAAAAATATGTCACTTGGTTTTCCATCATTTATTACTTTTAATGTAATGTTTATCTCTCATGGTTGGGTACCCAAATTTGGGGGAAATTATTGGAGCCAACACTAATTTACTTTCATATTTGAAGGAGGTAATCTTAAAGTTTGGGATGTCAAGAATGAAGGGTCATCTTTGGGCACCATGTTTTACACATTAGATTCCTTCACAAGCCTATAAATCGGCCTCTTGGATGTAGAATTAAGAGGAAGATTTGAATGAAGTTTTAATTTTCATGAATAAGGATAGGTGGATGCATAAGGAGGTTGTTCACATGTGCACAAGTGTTTCCATGGTGGAGGAAAAGAGGATAATGGAAGTGATTGTATTGCAATCTCATTTATTTGATGATAATGCATACTTGGCCTCTCTTCTTGGTGGATTTTTTTCCCTTAAGCATTTCTCCACACAAATCCTAAGTTATGTAATAATATCATGTTGCTTATTTTTTCCTTATTTCTCCTATCTTATTGTGATATTATTATTTATATGTTCCTATTATAAGTTCACATAAGGTAGTTTATATAAGCATGTTATGTTGGCTAATTTTTGGCATCATAAAAAAGATAGATCTAATCATGGTAATTCCATATTAAGGCAACTTAATTTTCACATTTGTATATAAGTTTCATAATTTCATGTTATTATAGTCCAATCCTTGAATCCAATCCATTGAGTTCATATTTTGATAGAGATTGAATTTTGCAACAATCGGTATTGAACCTCTTCATTTCTCATCAAAATCTTGAGTTGTTTGGTTGGATAAAAGGTAACATATTAGGCTATAGATTTACAATAGGAAAAATTTATATAAAAGGGTATGTCTAGGATCATAATGGGCCAAAAAGTGGCAATATGATGGGTATGTGGTTGACGACTTTTTTTTTACCCAAAATTGATGAAACGAAAAGGGTTTTTAAAGGATATTCTTAGCTTTCCACCAATATAAATTATTCTTTACTTTGAATTTAATAAGTAATTATTATTCATTTTCTATTCAAATTATGACTAAAGTCCTAATTGATAGACTAATTGAAAAACATCTATAGCTTTCAAACAATATCACATTTTTTAAACCCAAAACATGTGTCACATTCTATGATTTGCGTACTATAGGATTAAAAAAAGAAAAAATGAATTTCATGAAGTTTTGACCAAGTTAAGGTGGTCAGACATATGAGTTTTTTTATATTTTTAAAAAGTTGTAATAAAAATTCATAATTAATTATTTACTTGAAAAAAAAATTACAAAAAATATACATCACATCGGGACATGAGTCCTCTACTTATATCTAAAATATTATAAAAATATTATCATTTTATTGTGGTTAGGGTGGTCATGATTAACCTACTTCTTATTTTTCCACTGAAATTTAAGTACTACTACATTGAAATTTTAAATTTTCACCAAATAGATTTTTTTTTTAAAACAAACCCAGTAGTTTAGAAACTACATTCATTTTTCTACAAATTCTATTCTTAAATATTTTTAAAATAATATAGATAACTTATTCAATTTTTTATGTCAAGTTGCCTAACTCTTTTTTTTTGATTTTTTTGCCACTTAAGGGCCTATTTTTTCCATGATGATCCTGCACATACCCAAAATATTTTACTAAATAAGAGTACAATAAAAATACCATTGGTTTTTTCATATAGCAATAGTCCAAGGAATATATTAGAGCTAAGACATTATTAATGAAGAAAAGAGGAGTGCAAAAGTTGAAGTGTTTGTAGACATAGGAAGCTCATTTAAAATAAGAAATAACTTGGATAGGATCAATGGTAGATGTAAGGAGAAATATATTAAAAATAGAAGGCATAAGAATTTTGTAGTTGGAGATGAATTGATGGTATATCTTAGGAGGGATAGATTTTTAGTTGACACGTATAACAAGTTAAAAATAAAGAATTATTTTTCTATAGAAATATGAAAATGTTTGATTGATTAAATGGATATGAAGTTAAGTTACTAGAAGGTTTACACATATAACGATTATTCAACATTAAAAAAAAATATTAATACCATGAAGGAGAGTTAGGAGATGGTGGCACATAAGTGTAATAGAAAATTTATAAACCACAATAATAAAATGAGGAGATTGAGGATATAGACAATATGATTGGAAGAAAACTCAAAAATATAAATTACGATGAGTATTTTTTAAGTGTAAATCAAGGCATAAATAAGATTCATATTAGATTTATAATGCTAATATGTATTGTATTAGTTTAGATCTATCCACTAAAAAGTGAGTGTCTTTATTTTCAAACAATTTCAAGTGTGTGATGCTAGAGAATCCTAGGGTGTAAGAGTAATTTTGTATCCCTAAAAACTATTTTCTTTCATTTTTTTTGTAGGTTATCATTTACATTCTAGTCATCTATCAATCAATACATACAATATTCCATTTTACCACACTTGCACATTCTACCATATGGTTGAAAGTATATGTTTTATAATATAACCCTACAATATTAAATTCAATTTCTAGGAGATTTAGGGCATAAAAAGGGCCTAATTGAATATCCACTCCATTACCAAAATAATAAAATAATAGATAACTTTATTTCTTATTACTTGTGGAAAAATAAAAATATATTATAAGCTACACTTGACCCATGAGATATTGTGATGTGAGTCACATCAATATTCATTCATTGTAGAACATTTCACACATCTAGTCAACTACATATTTCTCAAAGAATCAAATATTGTACCACCTTTTAGTTGACGGAGAACATTCTCATTACTAGTAGATTCTACATAAATATCACACAGTAATTTATGGAAAAAAAATTGGAGATTCGAGTTGAGAATTAATTTCGAGAATAATATTGTGATATTATACATTTGTTTCAAATTCACATATTTTTAATCAAATGAATGAGGTGTAGCATTGTGAAATCCCATTGTCTAATATTCATTAATAACTAATAATTAATAAAGTTAGTACTATTTTTTCATTGTTTCATTTGATTTATATTGCATGTAATGTGTGTTGTTGCATTTCTCTATATGGTTAGATAATACATCATTTGGTCCTTCATCCATGACTAGATAAATATTCTACCATTAAGAATCATTAATATGATGTCTCCTTTTTAATAATATTTTGGTTTTCTAAAAACCAAATAATCTCCTCCCAAAACCTCACTCATTAACTTTTTTCTATGTCTAGTCTATAATAATGGATACTAGTCGCCTCTCTCCATCCATTCTACTTACTTTAATAAACCCAATTAGGGTATTATTGTTGATTTTGGTTCTTAGATTAACATTTTATAGAAGAATATATCTATAGTAACTATTGATAATAAATTTCATACACTCATCTAATTGTATCCTTAAAATATTATAATGAGATACTTAAAACTATAATATGATCAATTATTTGACATTTATGTATTTTCAAGAATGAATTTGAGTTGGTCCTCTTTCACATCATCCTTATAGTTGATTATTTTTAATTTCTCCTTTGTTTCCCTCGGATTTCCTAATTTTTGGCATCCCTTATACACTACACTCATTTATAAATTTTATACATGAAGTAAGTGTGATCACTATCCATCATGAGTTCTATCAAATACTTTCCAAAAATAAAAATTTTACTATTGAAACATTTTCTTCCATTCCTAAAATTATTCCCTCTAAACATATTAATTTCTTATACACCATCTACAAATATTTCAAGAAAAATAAATGTACAAAATATCACTTCTAAATATATCTCCCAAAACCTAAAACTATGTAATTTTAGTTATATTCCCTCTTTAGTCCATTTACCTCCCAATCTCTACCATAAGTTTGATCTGTCTTTCCTCTCTTCCTTCACTTATTCCTTTTATTTTCGTACCCTATAAAACAAAACCTAAGTCTATCACTCATAATCCTCTTATCCAAAATTTCAAATCCATTATCCTCCAAAGCCCACACAACTGAAACCACCTCCACTACTAAAGGATAAAATTAGTCATAAAACTACAACTCTTCCTCCCTTAATCCCACCTAAATCTCAAAATAACTCCAAGACCACACTAACTAAGCCTAAAAAACCCCTAATCATAAACTTCTTACTCCACCTATATTTCAATACATAGAAACATAAATAAAACCTTCCCTTTCCTTTTTCATAACGAAGCACGAAAATTCCACCTAAATATCTTATAATTTTAGTAAGGTGAGATTAAATTTATTAAAATGTAATTTATAATTTATCACGATTCTATACACCAATATTTTTTATTTCATGTGTTTAATAGATTTAAAGGTATTGGTTGAGAAAATACATTAAAAAAAACACCATGTAAAATATTAAAGTATGCCTTATGTGCTAGGTATAATGAATGCAAATATTACTTATCATTTAGTATACTTGAATCAATGTAGCTCACACATGCATATGCTAAAGTGAGGCTAAATATAGAGATGAGAAGTTCCTACCATGCAATTTACCTTTCTTTTAACACTTTGTTTTTATCACTTTTATTTAATAAGAATAAGATGTCTTTTTATTATAATTTTTTAGACTAATTTTATCAAAAACCACAATCCCTTTTAGACTTCTATAGTGTCAAAAAGGTCATCCATGACATTTTCACACTTGTTTAGGTCCTTGTTGAAAATGACCTTAATGATGCCTTCAATTAGTGTTGTAATGTGTTTAACACACTCACATTAGGTATTGGGCCCTTGCAAACTAAATGAGCTTAATTGTACATTATTTAGAGTGTAGTAAAGTGTTGTAACACACTTTCACACTTTTATAGGGTTTTATTAAATAATTGGGCTTCTTTATGCTTTAATTGGCCTTATTTTGCATCCACAAGCTTTAATTAATGCACCTTTTTGATAATAATATTGATAAAAATCAATATCCAATCATAATTTAGGTGTTTTTAGGTTGTGTGGCCTTGATTTAGTAAACTAGGACTCATAGGCCACCTTGGGCATATGGGTGCCACCTAGGGTTTTGGGTCCTGATCTAGATTTCACACCATTTTAAGAAATTTTGAAAATGGTCTCATAATTAATGCCTAATGGGACTCATATGCCACCTCTAGCGTATGAGTCTTGTGTGGCCTAAAAAATGCAGACAAGCGTGACCTCAAACCACTTGAACCATGAAATCACAATCTGATCCTAAAAGGTCTCTCAAAACACCAGTTTGACACTTTAGTGCATAAGGCACCCAAAGGCTCAAACACACTCTAATTTTGTTCCAATATTTTCCCAAACTCCAAGAGGCATCTAACAAGATTAAATTGACCAAGAAAACATGATTAACTCACCTTTTAAGTCTCAAGTACTTCTGGTTACAATTTCACCTTTTGAAGCCACCATTCACCTACTAAGGCTCCAAGACCAGTTTTTAGACCTTTTCTCACAACCACCCACTAAAATCCTCCCAGACTTTACAGATTTAGGGACCTATTAACCTGGCACAAAACATACCTCAAATCCACCATAGGGTTCTTTAGACCTTCAACCCTCAAATTGACTATTTAGGTTGAAACGAGCTCCAATTAGCCCTCTTTTGCAAAGGAACTTATCCTTAAAATTTCCACAAACTATAAAAACCTGCAAAAATTCTTCAAAAATCTTTCAAAACATAGGATTTTCCAACTTTTAGGTCTTCATTCGCTCACTAAGACCCATTTCTCTTAAACCCTCATTTCTCACAACTTAGACTAGGGCTTATTGACTCACCCATGCCCTGACCACTCACCAACTTGAAACCACTTCAATCCCTCTTCATTTTACCTATGCATTCTAAAAATAACATTATATCATGATGCCCCCACGTTTGACACACACTTCCTTTGAAAATTCACTTGTTTTCACTCTTTACTACCCTCTTCTAATAGGGTTTTCAACTTCCTCACACAAATAACCTTTCCCAACTTCTCAGACCCTCTAAAAACATGTTCCAACTCCTCTTAGACCAAATTCACCAACTTGCCTATTCTAGCCTTGATTCCAAAGGCCTAAACCCATAATTTCAATAGGGCAGTGTAAAGAATTAGCCTTATTTGGCTCCACCATAATTATAAATCCTATTTCTAACCTTATTCCTAAAATATAGGACCATTCCTCCAAGTTATAGTAAGCACAGGAGGAGGAATGGCCTGTTTAATGCATTATGGACTTCAAAATAACCCAAACACCTGCTACAGTCTAGTCAAGAGAAAACAACCACTAAAAGTATTCAAATTCAATGAATGTCTTTAAAATGGATTTAAAAGAGATCTAACACCATTCTACACAATATTCAAAAAATTTGAAGTCCTAGATTTGTTGTACAAACCTGTACACATGCATAAATTGCATAAAAACTCAGAAATTAACTGGAATCTATGCCTTTTATTGAAAATCTCCTTTTAAAACTGTTCAACAACCCCTGCTCAAGCCTTCAAGAGGCCTTAAATACATATTTCAATCCAAAACTACTCCTGAAACACCTATAAATGACCACTAAACTACCTTGAACCCCTCAAATTCCATATTTTGCACTTCATTTTGACAATTATTACATCCTAATGTAACTTTTTGAATCAAACTAATACTAGCACCCCCAAATACATTAAAAGTGGTCTTATTAGACCTTTATTAACATGAAAGACTCCAACTTACTCCTAATTCCTAGACCTTCATATTGACCAACTTTGAAATAGTGCATTTTTTGCAATTACATGTTTAGGTGCTCTTGCACCACTAAAATTAAATTTAATTTGAATTCATGGTGATATTTTATCCTCCTAGATTTGATGTCAGCTTGTAGTGTTGTAATTTTGATAAATTTGGCATAAACAAGCATAAACACAAGGTTATTTCACTCATTTTCACCTCAGACTTTTGTGAGAGCATATATCCTAGAAAATTTGAGTTCACAAGGGCATTAAAGTTTTTACAAGAGAATTAAAGAGCATTCAAGGGTTGATTATCAAGTGTTTTAGAGCATTATTCAAGCATCAAGCATCATGTCAAAGTCTTCATGCATCATTTTTTTTTTTGAGCTAACATTTGTGATGTAGGCTTTCATGATTCAAGCTAGCAGTCAAGTCAAGATCTACCACATTCAAACAAGAGTCAAGATCTACATCCATTGGAGACATCTCATACATGTTTGCACCACTTTATTGTTAGGGTTTGGTTGGTTGTAACATTACATCTTTTTCATTCATCATTGTCCTTTCCTATTCCATTTCATTTCAAGGTTTGATTACCAAAATGGGGTTTCACCAAGGTAAAACCCTTTATACTAATAGAACAACATTGTTCCCTCTCTTTTGTGTGTGATATACATATCTAGGTTGAAGACATATTGAAGAGCAAGTTTGGAAAAAGTTGTCAAGTGTTTAAAGTTGTGAAAGTTTCCACCTTGCATTCAAGATCTTTGGAGAACATCTATAGGTTACAAATCAAGGTTTCAAATCCGAAAATAAATTAGAAAGGATAGAGCATATATTGAAGAGTAGGACTAGACTTTGAATTTCTAGTAAACCCTAACTAGAATGATACACAACTTTTTATATGTCCCAGCATAGGTCAATTTCTAGATTTTTGCATATCCAAAATCTACACTGCTAGAAACATGTTCCTTCCTACAAACCATAATTTGGGACTAAATCACCTAGTTTGGCATATGATTCCTATTTAGCATTAAAATAAGTGTTTCTAGCATTTCATAGCTTCATTTAGTCCTCTTCAAGTTTCTGGGTGCATAAAATTCATCTCTTAGGTTTCTATCATGTTTTGCTTGCTTTTTTAAATCATTTAGTGAAAGTTTGCATTACATTAGGTTTAAGAATTTGGTATTGCATTTCATTTGTCTTTCCAAGCCCTAGATTCATGGTGAACCCCTCTTTAGTTTATAATCAGACCTTAGGACAACCCTATTATAATATCTCTTTGTCCTTTTTATACTTTAGATTGAGATCTCTAGGGTTTCCCTTGAATGAGAGAGTATGAATATTGTTACTCTATCTATGAAGCATAAAAGAAACATAATTCCACCTTTTATTTTGGTGAATCTACATTTAGAACATCATAATTTTGATTTTGAGTGCATCATCATCCTAGATCTTTCTTGCATTAACATTGCATTAGGGTTTACATTAGTTAATTGGCATTCTAGGGATTCTAAATCTTGCATTAGTAAAAGTGCATATAGGTTGCATTTTTGTACCTTTCATCATTGAAAATTATCTGGAAACTGCATTTTCACTTAGGTTAGAGATCATAGAAACTAAAAAGCATAAAAACAACTTAATTTTTTTTGAAAATTAAAAAAAAAAAGCTTCATTGGGACTCATACGCCCCTCTAGGAGATTTTGTCCCAACAAAAAATTTAAACTATATTTTCCAGAATTCAAAACTCTGTCTTTGTGCTCTTCTTTGTAATGATAACATTTTATTTTAGTTTACAGAGTTTCTATTATATTCACTTCATTGAATCTATTTTAAATTGTTCTTATTGGATATTGTTGATATGTGGTTGTCATTGATGTCAATGCTATTTCCATTAATGTCTTTAAGGTTGTATATGTCAAGGACATTGAGAAAATTGTAATAAAATAAGTTGTAGGTTGTCAGTGATGCAGTGAAGTTCAATATGGTGGCTAGCTCAGTATATTGATGATAAGAGCTTGTGGATTAAATGGTATTTTGACAAGTATATCTAGTTTATCCACATGAGGTTTTAGAGGTTCGCATGAAGCTTTGATTGAGTTATGAGTATCTGTGTTCTGATAGTTATTTTGTTGCTTTAGTTGGTGTTCCTAAAAGAAGATGATGTGATTCTAGTAATTTGAGTTGTTGCAGATGATTTTGTGGTGATTCATGATGCTTGTGGATGTTTCTATATGGTTCTCTATCTATGTTGTTGGTCTGTATTGATCGTTGTGCTCACGATTGGTGATTTTCTTCTGTCAATTCATGTTTTTCATGATCATGCCCGACAGTGTGATTGTAGCATGTTGTGGATCTTCAAGGAATAATTTTTGAAGGTGTTTCGTATTTGAGGATGTTGTTTTGGGTCCTTACTATGTCTTTTCCAACATTGTTTGGTCTGCATTGATAAATTTTTTATTGATTTGGGTTGACAGTTTGTACACGTTTCATATTTTGTTGGGCTGACATGTAGTTGATGTTATCCTTAGTTGCAGATATATATGGTATATTTTTTATACCATTTGATGGTAAGGTGTGCGATGTATGTTGTGTGCTAAGTGTGAATAATGTTTTAATATTTCAAAAGAAGAAGTAAAGTGTGAAGAAGATTGAGTAGTTGAAAGTGTTTATGTGCTTAACTGGAACTATAATCAGGCATTAGAAGATGCTATTTTCTCAGTTCAAAATCTTCTGGATGTAATCTAAATGTGACCATAAGACAATGACTCTTCCTTTGGGAAGTAAGCCTTTTGTATTTGAGTAGTGTGCTCTAGGTAGTGTTCCTAAATGCATGTGCATTCCCCATTTGTGATACTTTTAATAGGGTATAATCTTGTGGATTAACCTCCACCGTGGTTTTTCCCCTAATAGGGTTTCCACATAAAAATATTGGTGTTATGTGTGTTTTTGATGTGGTGATGGTTTATGCTTTCATGTTCACTTATCAGATCTGAGAATAAGTTTAATATGTATAATTATTGTGACAACTGATTCATGCCCCCCTCTCTTAGTTGTCTACCCTTATGTTTCCAACAATTGGTATCAAAGGAGGCTCCTCCAGAGAAGCTTGACTGCTTGAGGTGATCTGGGATGGTTACATATAAGAAGGATAGTCTGAGATTTTATGGAACTAACTATTTTTTGTGGAAGAATCGAATGGAGTGTCATCTGAGATACATTGGTGAACCTTAATGGACAATTACAAAGAATAGGTATATCATCCCACAGAATGGTCCTTCTACTGTAGGTGAGATTAAGGAAGCCGGGTACATTATAAGGGCTAAGGAAGCCTTGTTGAGTGCTCTAACTGATTCTGAGATGACAAATGTAATGGAGGTAAATAATGCTTATGAGATCTAGAAGAATTTGGAAACTTTGTATGAAGGTGATACCCATGTGAAGATTGCTAAGCTACAAAGCCTGAAAGGGAAATATGAAATGCTGAGAATGGGTGAAGATGAGAACATCAAATGTTCTTTTATGCAAAGAGTGAATGAACTTGTGTGTAGTATCAAATGTCTTGGTGGAACATTGGAAGAATTAAAGATTGTTGCTAAATTGCTCAGATCCTTGTGTACTACATACAAACACAAAGCTACTACTATTGATGAGATCCGGACTATGACAAATGTACCAGAGACATGCTGATTGGTAAGCTTGTTGCTTTTGAGTTAAGTGAGTCTGGTGAATCTCTTCCTAAGACAAAATCTACATTCAAAGCTACTATCTTTGGAAAAGATAAGTAGAGATATGATCCCAGAGAAAGTTCTGGAAAAATGTCCAAGTATGAGTAGGAAATGAGAGAGATTGAAGAAGAGAGAAAAATAGATGAGCTTGAAGCACTTATTGTCAAGAGGGTAGCCAATGTAGAAGGTAAGTATAAAGGGAAAATTACTCTTAAATATATTTCTTGTAGTAAGATAGGTCATTTTTCCTCAAGGTGTCTCTAAAGAGTTCCTAAGCCAAGACCTAACAAGCCTATATTCCAAAGAAAGTGTTATTATGTTGTTGATGAAGGTATGACAAATGATGAATCTGATAAAAGGAATTTAAGTGAGGATGAATGGGTATTTATTGCTATCAAGGAAAATGATCTAGTACCTATTGAATCTACTAGTTGCATAAATGTGGAGAAAGCTCTAGCTGCTAGAGTTGAAGAAAAAGATGAATGGGTGATTGGCAATGGATGCTTTCATCACATGATAGGTGATAAAAGTAAATTTGTGATCTTGGAAAAGTATGATGGTGATGTTGTAAGATTTGGTGATGAAAAAGCTAGTGCAATCCATGGTAGAGGATTCATTTCTCTTGATGGTAAGCATAATAATAATGATGTTCTATATGTGGAAGGTTTGAAGCATAATATATTAAGTGTTGGACAGATGGTTGAAAAGGGATAAAATCTTCAATTCAAGAATGGAAAGTGTAGAATATTGGGGAGTTTCAGAAATGTGATTGCATTTGGTACAAAAATAAAAGGTAATATCTTTCACCTAAGTGCTACTGGTAAAAGTTGTCTGATTGCTCAAGTTGATGAAAGTTGGTTGTGGCATAAGAGATTGTGTCATGTAAACTTTAACAATATTATCAAGATAAGTTCTACTCAGGAAGTGAGAGATATTCCTAAGTTGATAAAACCTACTAATGCTATATGCAAGGAATGTCAATTAGGGAAGCAAAATAGAGTTTCATTCCGGAGAAAACATCATTGTTCAAATGAAGTGTTGGAGCTTGTGCATACTAACTTGTGTGGTCCTTCTAGAGTCAGAAGTTTACAAGGAGATAGGTATTTCATGTTACTTATTGATGATTATTCTAGATTGATGTGGGTTACTTTCTTAAGGGAAAAAACTGAAGCTCTACAGAAATTCAATATTTTTAAGGCTATGGTTGAGACTAAGACATGTCTAAAGATTAAATGTCTGAGATTAGATAGAGGTGGTGAATTCACTTCCGATGAGTTTAATTCTTTTTGTGAAGAGCATGGGATAAAGAGACAATTATCTACCCCGTGGACCCCTCAACAAATTGGATTTGTTGAAAGGTAGAATAGGACAATTCAAGAAGCTGCTAGGACCATGATGTTGGAAGGAAATGTTCTACATATTTATTGGAGAGAAGCTATGAGTACTACCATTTACACTCCCAACCAGGTACATGTCAAAGGTGATACCAGTAAGACTCCTTATGAGCTATGGTTTGGTCATAAGCCTATTATTAGATACTTCAAAATCTTTGGGAGTAAATACTATACCAAAAGAGATGAAGACATAGGAAAGTTTGATGCTAAAAGTGATGAAGGAATCTTTCTTGGTTATTCTACTAAAAGCAAAGCCTACTGGTGCTACAATAAGAGATTGAGGAAAGTAATTGAAAGTGCTAATGTCAAGGTTGATGAAGACACAGTTAAACCACCCTAAACCTATGGATATGATTTAGACAATCAGAATGACAGTTTAGATAAAGGAAAGAAAGTTCAAACTCTAAATCAAGTTGAGATCATTCCAGTGACTTTGGAAAATCAAGAAGAAGAAACTAGTGAAAGTGCAAAGGTGAGATCACAATAGCCTGAAGTTTAAGAATACCCTAAGACACCAAGGTATGTAAGACTAAATCATTCAGAAAATAAGATTATAGGTGATAAGAACAAAGGTGTTCAAACTAGGAGAAGAATTGTAGAAGAATATTGTTTGATCTCAAAGACTGAGCCTAATAGTGTCAATAAGGCACACAAAGATGAACATTGGGTGGAAGCAATGAAAGAAGAACTACTACAAATTGAGAAGAATGATACATGAATTCTTGTTCCTAGACCTAAGGACAAAAATGTAATTGGAACTAAATGGGTCTTTTGGAACAAATTGAATGAGAAAGGTGAAGTTGTTAGAAACAAAGGAAGACTTGTGTGTAAAGCATATTATCAGATGGAAGGAATTGACTTTGAAGAAACTTTTGCTCTTGTTGTTAGGATTGAAGTTGTGAGACTATTTCTTGCTTAGGCTTCTTACAAAAACTTCAAGGTTTATCAGATGGATGTCAAGTTAGCATTTCTAAATGGTGAACTGGAAGAAGAAGTGTATATTGAGCAACCTGATGGATTTCAATTGACTGATCAGGGAGATATGGTTTTCTGATTGAAGAAAGAATTGTATGGACTTAAGAAAGCCCCAAGAGCATTGTATGCCAGATTGGATAATTATTTGTTGAATCTTGGATTCAAGGATACTTTTGATTATCTCTGAGGGAAGCTAGGGGTGATTACCTCTCCTAATCAGAATTAAGATGCATTGACTTGCATCAGTCCGTGCATTTCATACTCATATCTTGTGATCCAGATTGATATTGTGGTGGCTGCTACTCAGGGGGAGTAGTCAGATGTTCAGAAATGTGGTTCAGAGCTTATGTGGAGAAAGATAATGCATACTTTTTCATTGATGTCAAAGGGGGAGAATAGTCATGTGGAATTTTTTGAAAGAGTTAAGGAGAAAAGAGTCAAAATCTACGGGGGAGAAAGTGCTAAGAGAAAGTATCATTGATGGTGTTTTTCACATCATGTGTTTCCATCAATGCCAAATGGGGAGATTGTTGGATATTGCTTATATGTGGTTGTCATTGATGTCAAAACTATTTCCATTAATGTCTTTAAGGTTGTATATGTCGAGGATATTGAGAAAATTGTAGTAAAATAAGTTGCAAGTTTTCAGTGATGCAATGAAGTTTAGTATGGTGGCTAGCTCAGTATATTGATGATAAGAGATTTTGGATTAAAGGGTTTTTTGACAAGTATATCTATTTTATCCACATAAATTTTTAGAGGTTCGCATGAAGATTTGATTGAGTTATGAGTATTTGTGTTCTGACAGTTGTTCTATTGCTTTAATTGGTGTTCCTGAAAGAAGATGATGTGATTGTAGTAATTTGAGTTGTTGCAGATTCTTGTGGATTTTTCTAGATCTTTCTCTATCTATGTTATTGGTCCACATTGATCGTTGTGCTCGAGATTCATGATTTTCCTCTGTGAGTTCATTTTTTTCATGATCATGGCTGATAGGGTGATTGTAGTGTGGTACGAATCTTCGAGGCATAATTTTTGAAGGTGTTCTATATTTGAGGATGTTGTTTTGGGTCCTTACTATGTCTTGGTTGAAATTTTTTGGTCCGCATTGATAACTTTTTTATTGATTTGGGAAGATATTTTTTATACATTTCATATTTTGTTGGTCTAACATGTAGTTGATGTTATCCTTAGTTGCAGATATATATGATCAATTATTTATACCATTTGATGGTATGGTGTGTGATAAGAGTGAATAATGTTTTAACCTTTCGAAAGAAAAAGTAAAGTGTGAAGAAGAGTGAGAAAATGAAACTGTTTATGTGCTTAACTAGGACTATAATCAGGCATTAGAAGATGTTATTTTCTCAGTTCAAAATCTTCCGGATATAATTTGAATGTGACTATAAGATAGTGAGTCTTCTTTTGGGTAGTAAACCTTTTTGTATTTGACCATTGTGCTCTAGGTAGTGTGCCTGAATGCATGTGCATTCCCCATTTGTAATAATTTTTATAGGGTATAATATTGTGGATTAACCTCCACCATGGTTTTCCCCTAACAGGGTTTCCACATAAAAATCTTGGTGTTATTTGCATTTTTGATGTGGTGATGGTTTATTCTTTCATGTTTATTTATTAGATCTGAGAATAATTTTAATATGTATAGGTGACAACTGATTCACCCCCTACCCTCTTAGTTGTTTTCCCTTGTGTTGCCAACAATTCCATCTTGTGCATTGCTTAATTACATCTAGAACATTTCATTTCTAATCGGAATCTAAAATTTATATTACATTTCATCATGGATATGTGCTTTGGTAAACTGTGGATGTCCTTGAAGTCCTTAGTGGATGTGTCAAGTTGTGCTTTTCAAAATGACCCTAATAAAATTTAACTTACTCATGCTCACTCAAATCCTAATGCAAGTCCTCCTCATGATGTTGACATCATTAGAGAAGATGATGATAGCATGAATAAATTCCTAAATGATTGTTTGAACAATATTTAACCTAATGCATCCTTTTATTCATCAATGAAACAACCAACACCACCTATAATACCACCACCTAAGATGATTGGTTACTTACATCCTAAAATTGAGATAAGAATTAAACCTAAGTTCCCTACAATAGATGAACCTAGTTCCTCTAATCAAGAAAACAATCAACCATCCTATGCTAACAAGGTTACCAACACTCCCATCAACCTAGAAGAGACTTATGGAAAAGGATTCATGACCTTGAGTAAACAAGGATGTGATACAACAAGTGAACATGAAATTCACCAACTCTTAGAGAAAATTCCAACGAAGGATACAAAAGGATTAGGATATTGAGATCCTTCCTCAAGAACAATCGATACCTCAAAAAAATAATAACAATGAAATGGATATCTCTAGACCCCCTACCCTAATCCCAACTAGCGAAATTAGTGAATCTAGCAAGCGAAGGTATTACAAACTAAAGAAACTGCAATTCCCTTATCCATCAACTAATATTGAAAGGAATTTATAGATACTTATACATCAAGGATTTATTACATTCTTGAGATTATGGATGCACAAGGTCCCTGAAGCTGTAGTCTTCAATGGAGGACCTTTTCCAAGAAAGATAATCAACCACACAAAAAGTGTTGCAACTAGGCATGCACAATAGAGATTCTATATTGATCTACATTGTGAGATGATTACAAATGTACAAATGCCCTAAATATATGGGCATGAGAGAGATGCAAGATGCAAGATGATGTTTCCATGTGTCATGATCTACCAACATGTGACAACATGTGAACCCTATCTAGGAAATGATAAATAGATAGAGATAAGTTCTAGAAGTACAACTCATCTTCTAGAAGGAATCTTATCCCTACAAACAAGGAAGGAGAATTACCCCATTATTAAATGATTTATTATTAAAAAGAAACCTAGGAATAAATGATGCAAGACCTAAGTTAACTTATGCTAGTGTAATAATCAATTTAATTACACTAACATACATTACCACCTATGCCAAAAATTCAAATTTCAAATCCTAAGAAAAAACATCTCATTGTAGATATCATAGAATTTTTGGACATAGTACTGACGAGTGTCATGCCTTAAAGAAAATATTTAAAAATTTAGATATCATAGAAATAGTCCCTTAAAGCGGGACCCTTCCGCTCCTTCCCATGTAATAGTTGCAGAATGATAACATTATCACTATTACATGTTATATATTTATTGCAAATCATCTCTAAATGCAAGGAGTCTTGTCCCATCACCTACCTCAGCTCATTCTTAACCTACACATCATGGGGGAAAGAAGCAGATAGCCTTTTCGTAGTACATTTGTCATTATCCCTTTTGTTAATTTTCTACCTTTTATATCTGATGAACATGATAGGTTGACTCGCATGTGCCTTACTAGTCTTTTGGATTATTTAAAATTTTTTTTTGTGATTGCATGTGTGTAATGTGAGCCCATGTGATGTTCTATTTGATTTATCTCTCTCTTTGTGGCATTCCTCTATTTGTACCTTCATTTTTCTCTTTTACCTTTTCTCTTATCTTTTTCATTTGTCTTGTGTTTTCCTTTTTGGGATGACGTGAGGTATAGAGACATTCAGGTCTCTTCCATGTTGACCCAATTTTTTTTTTCTTTTATCTTGTGCTTTCCTTTTGGGGATGACACAAGGCATTTAGACATTCATGTCTCTTCCATGTTGACCCAAAAGGTTTTTCTTGTTTTTTCTCTCTTTGTGTCATTCTTCCAATTCTATGAGTATTTGGGGAATGATGACAGTTTTAAGCTATATAAAAACATTGTAGTAAGAACATACTGATCCAAAATCCATAGATCCCTAATGTGTTTGGAGTTCCATTTTGGGGGAATCCCCTTTTATTTTTCATTTTTCATGATTTAGCTTCATTTGGAAACATATGACTTGGCATACAAATTTCCAAGTTAGCTCTCATGTCATCTATATTGTTAGCATTTATCATTTGCTACTTTAAAGTAATTGCTCACAGTATGAGGTTTAGAAATTTCTTTAAAGTGGGGGCATAATTGGGAATTATTCTTTTTTAGCATTTTTTTCATGGTGTAGTCTTCTTACTTCATGTGATGTGTCTCTCTTTGTGGTGACATTGGGTGTGATGTCCTTCAAGAGAATTATCTCTCTTAGCATATTATATTCCTTTTAATGGCTTGATGTGACACACTATGTCCCCTAAGTTTTGAATCTTATATTGTTCGATTGGTCCCCTCTTAGAGACATTAAGCACAATGTTACCTAAGTTAAGACCTTAAATTAACTAAGCAAAACTCCTTTGAAAGTTCCTTACATTCCATTTACAGTTTCAGTTATATGGCCACCCTGCATGATACAAATTCCATGCCTGTGGAGCCATCTTGTTTATTCGTGATTCCAAAGCATATGAAGCTTTGTTTAAATCATGAAGCTTGAAGTTAATTATTATGTGGTGCATTATCAAATTTATTAGGAGGTATAACTTTGGTATGGTTGGACGAGAAGCCCATCTGTGGCATGAATTTCCCCTAGCCACTCGCGTGTGTGTGTGAGTGCATATCGACCATGTGTGTATGTGTCTCACCTCTTTGGATTACTCACCTAGTGGATGGCTTGAAGTTCTATTGCCTCAGAGTGAGCATGCATTTTTTGGAAAAACAACCTAGATTTGATCCACATCATGTTGGACAAACGATCGAAGCTTGATCCGCCCCTTTTTTTTTATTTTTCTTGTCTCTATCTTTAGCAGTCTATTCTTGTGCCTTGATTATTCTCTTTATATCATTTGCATGCGTGTTATTTTGTGCCTATGTTGGTTTTCCATGGGATCTTGATCCTAGGGGATTTATCACCCCTCTTGACGTTTGAAGCAAGTTTATACTCTAACTAAATTGGGGGCTAAATGTAGTGTCAAAAAATGTTGTCCATGAAATTTTCACACTTGTTTAGGTCCTTGTTAAAACTGGCCTTAATGATGCCTTGAGTTAGTGTCGTAATGTGTTTAACACACTCACATTAGGTCTTGGGCCCTTGTAAACTAAATGAACTTAATTGTACCTTATTTAGAGTGTTGTAAAGTTTTGTAACACACTATCACACTTTTCTAGTGTTTTATTAAATAATTGGGCTTCTTGATGCTTTAATTAGCCTTATTTTGCATCCACAAGCCTTAATTAATGCACCTTTTCAAGGATAATCTTGAGATAAATCAATTTCCAATCATAATTCAGGTCTTTCTAGGTTGTGTGGCAAAGATTTGGTGATCTGGGACTCGTACGCCACCTTGGACGTACGGGTCCCACTTAGGGTTTTGGGTCTTGATCTGGATTTCACACCATTCTAAGCAATTTTGAAAATGGTTCCATAATTAATGCCTAATGGGGCTCATACACCACCTTTGGTGTAGTTGTCTTGCATGGCCCAAAATTAAATTTAATTCAAATTCTTGGTAGGATTTTATCCTCCAAGATCTAATATTGGCTTGTAGTGTTGTAATTTCAGGAAATTTGACAAACACAAGTATAAATACAAGATTATTTCACTCATTTTCACCTAAGACTTTTGTGAGAGAATATATCCTAGAAAACTTTAGTTCACAAGAGCATTCAATTGTTTACAAGAGCATTCAAGATCATTGAAGGGCTGATTATCAAGTGTTTTAGAGCATTATCCAAGCATCAAACTACACCATAGAAAAATGGACCCTTGTCAATTTCATGGTCCTTTAGGCATTGTTTCATGATGTTTGGTCTATTTTGCTCTGATTTTATGATGTAACATGGCTTGAACATCCATATCTAGGTACTAAAATTCAAATAATGACATCTTTTGAAGGTGTTGTGAAGTGTTGTAAAGCATGTTTACACTCTTCTAGACTCTATTCATTACAATTTACCTAAAAATCACCTTTTCATCATTAATCAAGTCCTATTTTGAAGTTTTGTAAAGTCTTGTAACAAGACTTCATGCTTTTATAGGCACAACATCACTATTTACACCTTTCTTATGCTTTATTTGACCCTTTTATGCCCTTATATGCTTTAATTAAGTGCATATTTTTATGTAAACCTGAAAAATAGCATTAAATACAAGATAATTCCTAACACCCATTTTCAAGTCCTAGGTTGAACCCATTTGCCATGGGTGGTGAATGAGTCACCCTTGTCTCCAAATTCAAAATATTTTAAATTTCCTTTTGGGTTTTTATTCAAAATCACTTGATGTCGGCCTATGATGAGGTATTAACGGGTTACTAAGGCACAAGATTATATAAATAAGTGTTTTTACATCCATTTCAACCCCCATTCATTCACACATCATCTCAAGCATTCAAGCATCTTACAACATCAAATTGAGCACTATTCAAGAATTTTGGAGCATCCCTTGACATTACTTCAAAATTTCATCATCAAGTGTTTGGTAAGCTAATAGAATTTGCATGTTGTTATTTTGTCATTCTCTTTCATTTCATTATTTCATTAAGGGTTTGATTACCAAAGTGGAGTTTGACCAAGGAAAACCCTTATTTTCTAACCCTCAACCATTTCCCCCCTCTTGCATGTGTGTTTGCAGACCTTTGTATGCAGATTTTACAAGAATTTAGGAGATTGAAGATTGGTCAACAAGTCAACTAGGTGCTTCAATTCAAACCAACTCTATTTCAAGCTTAGAGAAGGTTTTTTGTCTGTTTCCTATAGAATTGACTTCAGCAACCTGACAAGCATACATTTCCAGATTTGGTGTTGTAGAGTTCTCTTGATTTCTCAAAATTTTGGGAGAGGACTGATTCACCACTAGTGGTAAATGAGTCCCACCTTAAGACTAAAAAATCTAGATTTTGCCAGATCTCACATCCCAATAGTCAGAAACTAATTCCTGATAGTTTTTCACCAGTTGTAAGACTAATTTTCCACCCTGGGTGAATGATTCCCATTGTTGATTTTCAATAACTTCAAACAACATTCTACAAATTCTAGATTCCTCAAATCTTTCCTAGGTGCACTCTGATTCATCCCGTTTCTTTTTTTTTGTATTTATTCATCTTTTAGTTCATTATTTGCATATCACAATGTGTTTTCCATCATAGCTTAAATCTTAGTTTTTCACTTATAATAAGTCATATAGATATCTCACTTGCATTTAGTTCACTTCATTTAGGTTAGATAACATCATACATAATTTGAATGAACCCCTTAGCATTTTTTGCCCTACCTCTCGTTTTAGGTTAAAAACCCTAGAAGAGCTAGAGAGGTGCATTGGTGCCAAAAATCTACGGTTCACAAGCATCATGTCAAAGTATTCATGCATCATGTTTTTTTTTTAGTTAACATTTTTGATGTAGGGTTTCATGATTCAAGCTAGCATTCAAGTCAAGATCTACCACATTCAAGAAAGAGTCAAGATCTACATCCATTGGAGCCATCTCAAACATGTTTGCATCACTTTATTGTTAAGGTTTGAGGAGTTGCAATATTACATCTTGTTCATTCATCATTCTCCTTTCCGATTCCATTTCATTTCAAGATTTGATTACCAAAATGGGGTTTGACTAAGGAAAACCCCTTTCTACTAATGACACAACAATTTTCCCTATCTTTGGTGTTTGATTTGTAGATTTAGGTTGAAGAAATATTCAAGAGAAAGTTTGGAGAAAATTTTCAAGTGTTTAAAGTTGTGAAATTTGTCACCTTGCATTGAAAGTCATTGGAGAACATCTACAGGTTACAAATCAGGGTTTTAGATCTAGAAATCAATTGGAAAGGACAGAGCAGATATTGAAGAGAAAGACCAGACTTTGAATTTCCAGAAAACACTAACTAGACTAATACACCACTTCTAGTGTATAAGTTCTAGTATAGGTCAATTTCCATATTTTTGTAGATCCATAATCTACACTACTAGAAACATGTTCCTACCTAGAAACCCTATTCTAGGACTAAATCACTCTGTTTGGCATATGAGTCCTAGTCAACATTAAAATAAGTGTTTCTAGAATTTTAGAGCTTCATTAAGTCCTCTTCAAGTTTCCAGGAGCACACTTTTCATCTCTCAAGTTTCTATTATATTTTACATGCTTTTCTAGGTCATTTAGTGAAAGTTTGCATTGCATTAGGTTTAAAAATGTGTACTTGCATTTCAATTGTCTTTCCAAGCACTAGCTTTGTGGTGAAACCCTCTTTAATTTATAATTAGACCCTAGGACAACCTATTGCAAGATCTGACTTTCCTTTGCATACTTTAGATTGAGATCTCTAGGGTTTTCCTTGAATGAGAGAGTGTGAAGATTGTTATTCTATCTCCCAAGCATAGAAGAAAAAAATTCCATCTTTCAACTTGAACATCACAGTTTTATTGTTTAAGAATATTTTTTGTTACTTTAATTTATTCATTTTAACTTAACTTCTAATGTATATCTTCTCTTGCAACTAAATGATAATAAACTATCATAACTTTCTTATGAAAAAAAGTTATAAGTGAATGAACAAAAGAGTACCACATACAAAAACATAGATAATTTTTTTTAATTTAAATATTCCTACACACAACCAATAGCTAATTGACTCTATAATATGATAAATACTCCACTACTATGCTCACACACTTAATACTACAACTTGATCAGCTAGACATCATGTATTCCTTCCAAGGTCTCATTCTCTAATATTTCAAAGTGTTTTATGGTAATTTTCTTTTTTCATGAGAATATTCATCTTCAACCTCCTTAAGGAAATCCCTCAAAGGTTCCTATAACACCACCTAGTTTGGACATACTATTTTCATCAAAAGTACTAGTTACAAGGGGTGATAATGTAATAGCGTGTCCTACTTTTTTTCCTAAGTGAGACACTCAAACAACAACATTTTCTTAGAATTTTTTTAAAGTTTGTGTCATTATAACAAATAAATAGTCAAGAATGTAAATATTTAATATAAACTAATAAGCTGTGAAATTTTCTATGTAGATTAAAGTTGTAATATTTTTAAATTTTTTTAATGAATTACTTAAAAAAAAATGTTTTATTGAATATTTATTTTCCATATTCAATAAATTTTACTAGAGATAAGGGTATGTGCAGGATCATCATGGAAAAAATAGGCCCTTAAGTGGCAAAAATATCAAAAAATCAAAGTTAGGCAACTTGACGTAAAAATTTGAATAAGTTATCTATATTATTTAAAAATATGTAAGAATAGAATTTGTATAAAATTGAATGTAGTTTCTAAACTACTAGTCTTGTAAAAAAAAAACAAAATATATTTGGTGAAAATTTGAAATTTCAATGTAGTAGTACTTAAATTTCAGGGAAAAAATAAGAAGTAGGTGTTTGTCTAACCACCCTAACCACAATAGTACGATAATATTTTTTCATAAGATTTTAGATATAAGTAGAGGACTCATGTCCCAATATGATGCATATTTTTTTGTAATTTTTTTCCAAGTAAAAAAATTAATTATAATTTTTAATACCTAATTTTTTAAAAAATATAAAAACTTGTATGTCTCCAATTCATCTTAACTTGGTCAAAACTTCATGAAATTCAATTTTTATTTTTTAATCCTATAGTATGTGAAACATAGAATGTGACACATGTTTTAGATTCAAAAAATGTGATACTGTTTGAAAGCTATAGATGTTTTTCAATCAGTTTATCAATTAGGACTTTATTCGTAATTTGAATAGAAAATGCATAATAATTACTTATTGAATTCAAAGTAAAGAATAACTTATATTTGTGGAAAGCTGAGAATCTCCTTTAAAAACCCTCTTCATTTCATCAATTTTGGGTTAAAAAAAAGCCATCAGCCACATACCCATCATATTGCCACTTTTTGGCCCATCATGATCTTGCACATACCCATAAAACAATTCCATGATTTCTTATAATTAAATCATTTAAATCAAAAACATTTTTTTTTTAAAGTAAAATGCATAAAAGCCTATATATTAATATATTATATAAGAAAGGATTACATTTATGTCCGCATCAGATAGGAAAAGATTTCCCAAGAATCTTTACATCTTATCTTCCATCTTTATAAATACAACATTAAAGATTGCAAATGAATCAAAATTTCAAAATATTATGTAAGTTCATCACTCAAAAACTATTGTTGATTACACAAGAGCAACCTCCATACGAGCATCATCAATTTTCATTACTTCTTAACAAAGGCTAGAAGAACATGCTTCATGCTAACACCATAGACCTCCATTACTCCTTAACAAGGCTAAAAAGTAATTGGAACTACATAAGTAACTTGGCACTGCATCACATTAGCAAATTTTTTTTTGAAAATCTGGAAATTTGACCCAACTACTCTTCCATATGCTCAAATTGTACCGAGTTCCCATCTTGGGCTTTAGAGACCTCCTGAATCTGCATATCTTGAGAAAAGAAATCAAAGCCTATTATTGGCTCCTCTTTTTGCACAGCTTGATCAATGCACACTCGTGCTATGAAACCCTGATGCCCACCATTGGAACAATGAACAACATTTTTCCCTAGACCCACCTCCACATTTTCATCAACTGGGGCCAATGGCAACACTCTTTCTTTTTTTCCAATGTTTAGTGCACATGTATTTTATAATATTTTTTTATTAATATTTTTTAATTAATTCTAACAAAAAATTTAGACCTATAATTTTTTATAACACATTTCTCAAATTATTATTTTTTCTTATCATTTTTAGTGAAATTATTATTTTTTCATTGATATAAATAAATTTATATGAACTACATTGAAGTTTTGATGAGGATGCAACCTGAGACTTAGAAAATAACCCACAAACAAGAGAATAATTTTATTATTTAGAAAATGGAGCTTCTTACATGTAGAGGATCTCAAATCCTCAAGTTCTACAACACATGCAAGTTACATAAAGCTATAGAATCACCTTTTCGCAATATGTGAGCTTGTCCCCAAAAAGTTACCCAAAAATTAGAAACCCGCCCATAAATAGAGCTCCTCTTTAGTTTGGAGCCAAAAAAACATTCAAATTTGAGTTTAGGCAGTTTGGTGCCAGAATATTACAACTTGAAGTTCAAATTTCAAAAGAACATTTGCAATTGTATCTTCTAGAATGTGCACCAACTTCCCGGGGCCATAACTTTTGATCCAGGACTCCGATTCACAAACCGTTTGAACTGTTGGAAAGGTCACGAAGTCAATAACGCACTTGAAATTCACTACGCCAATTTTGGAAAGTTTTGGGGCCGATCCAGGAAATATAAATGCCTCAAATCTAACTCGGAAGATTTTCAGGTGCAAATCTGGGAAACTAAAACTGCAATATCTTTCCACCTAGGAATAGAAAATAAAAACTGTAAATTGGGAATTTCATTATGACGAAAAGGGTATCCAAAACTGTAAAAACATCTAAAAACCAAGAAACTTGAAATTTAACTATTTTTGGGTGATGCAAGATTGCCCTTACACCACTAGATGCTCCTGCATCAGACACCTAGGGTAATTTTAGAAGTGACCTCGTCACATCTCAGATGGTGGAGGAAAAACCCAAACGGTCAACCTCTGCCTTAGGCAACCAGGATGAATCTTCAACAGGCCTTCCTTTCCATTTCACCAGATATTCTTCATACTGCCTGTTCCTAGTATTCCTTCCCACACGACTATCCAGGATTTCTTCAATCTCCTCCTTTTCTAAAGTAGGTGCTGGAATCCCACACTATTCCATCGTTGGTACTTCCTCTGCGCCACCTTCATGATACTCTATCAAATTTGAAATGTTGAACATAGGGGAAATGTTGAATCCATCTAGAAACTCTACCTCATATGCATTCCCTGAATCATGCCTCTTCAAAATTTTACAAGGACCGAACTTCTTCATCTTCAATTTGTTATATGTTCCCACTAGAAACCTTTCTTTCCTCAAGTGGACCATCACTTCATCACCAATTTGAAACTGCTTATACCTCCTCTTCTGATCTGTCTTAGCCTTATACTGCATATTCATCTTGTTAATATGTTCTTTTACCTTCTCATGTATATCCTTGATGTGTTCTACAAAATCTTCAGCTTCAGTAGTTATTTTCTTCTCTTGGTCCATCTTCCTCAATTCTGGAGCTGTTCTGGGGCTACCTCCATACATAATCTAGAATGGTGAGCTACCAATGCTTCTGTTGACAAAATTGTTGTAAGAAAATTCTGCCTGGGGTAAGATCAAGTCCCATCCTTTGGGTTTATCTCCTACCAAACATCTCAGTAGGTTACCTAGACTCCTGTTAACAACCTCTATCTACCCATCTATTTGTGGATGGTGTGCAGAACTGGACTTCAACTCTATCTTTAGCTTCTTCCACAAGGTCCTCCAAAAGTACCCCACAAATTTGGTGTCATTATCTGAAACAATACTCTTTGGCAGACCATGTAGCCTCACCACCTCTTTGAAGAACAAGTCAGCAATGTGGACTGCATCATGGGTCTTCTGATATGGAATGAAATGTGCCATCTTTGAAAACCTATCAACCACCACAAAGACTGAATCATTCGCTCGTTGTTTCCTTGGCAAACCAAGAACAAAGTCCATACTTATATCCTCACATGGCCTCTCTGGTACAAGTAAGGGCTAATATAAGCCTATATTCTAGCTCACTCCTTTAGCCATCTGACATACTCTGCAACTTTGTACAAAATTCTTCACATCTTGTGACAATTGAGGCAAATAATAATGCTCACTGATAATGGCAATGGTCTTATCCCAACCAAAATGTCCTGCCATTCCTCCACTATGCTTCTCCTTTATCAGGTTCTCCCTCATGGAACTCCTCGGGATACACAATTGACTTCCCCTAAATAGCATGCCATCCTAGATTATGAAATCCAACCACCTTGTCCTGTCCACTGTAACAGGTTCCTTGCAAGCTTTCCAGGCCTCTGCAAAATCAAAATCTTCTACGTATAGTGTCTTAAGTTCATTGAACCCAACCACTTCAATCTGCATCTTTGTCATCAATGTATGCCTCCTACTTAAGGCACCTACAACCCTATTTGACTTCCCACTCCTATGTTTCAAAACAAAGGTATAACTCTACAAAAACTCTACCCATTTCATATGCCTCTAATTTAATTTTCCTTGACTATTTAGGTACTGCAAGGCCTGATGATCAATATATAGAACAAATTCCTTCGGAAACAAATAATGTCTCCATTTCTTTAATGCTTGAACCATTGCATAAAATTCCTGATCATATACAAAATACTTTCTCTTGGCATCATTTAACTTTTCACTGAAATAGGCAATGGGCTTACCTTCTTGGCTCAACACTGCTCCAATGGCACAACCACTGGCATCACAACCCACCTGAAACACCTTGTTGAAATATGGGAGGGCTATAACAGGTTGCTCTATTACCTCTGCTTCAATAGTTCAAAACTCTTTGCCGCTCCATGCTCCATTTGAATTCTTTTCTATCCCCTCTCATTGTTTCAGTCAGGGGTCCACAAATACTACTAAAGTTTCTAATGAACTTTCTATAAAAACTAGCCAAACCATGGAAAGATCTCACCTTCGCAGCAGTTCTTGGGGTAGGCCATTCCAGAATAGCCTTCACCTTCTCTGGGTCTATCTTGAGACCTTCTATTGAGACAACAAACCCCAAGTACACTAACTCCCTCTTCACAAAACTGCACTTCTTTAGATTAATCAACAATTTCTCTTCTCTTAACTTCTCAAAGGCTCTCTGAATATGCATCAGATGCTCATCCAATGTCTTACTGAAAATCAAAATATCATCTAAATACACAATAACAAAACTTCCCAGAAATTCTTTTAGTACCTCATTCATGAGCCACATGAATGTGCTCAATGCATTGGTTAGCCCAAAAGGCATGACTAACCACTCGTACAGGCCCTCTTTGGTCTTGAAGGCAGTCTTTCATTCATCTCCCTCTTGAATCCAGATCTAGTGATATCCATTCTTCAGATCAATCTTTGTGAAGTACTAAGATCCACTCAAACAGTCCATCAGGTCATCCATCCTTGGCAGGGGAAATCTATACTTGATTGTTATCTTGTTTATGGCTCGAGAATCTGTACACATTCTCCACTCCCCATCCTTCTTTGGTGCTAGTACTGGAGGTACTGCACATGGACTCAAACTCTCCTGTATCAAACCCTTTCTCAACAACTCTTGAACTTGTTTGTTCAACTCCTCATTTTTTGCTGGAGTCATTCTATGGGCTGCTTTTTTTTGCAAAATGGCTCCAAGAATCAAGTGAATCTGATGACTGATATTCCTTATTGGTGGTAAACCCTCAGGTACATTATCAGAAACAATATCCTGAAACTCATCCAACATCCTAGAAACTTCTTTTGGAACCTTCTCACTATCATACTTACTCTAGGAATCAATGCATAACACACACGCTCATGCTTCATACCTTCTAAAATCTTTCTTCCATCTACATAACAAATTCTAGCACTATTGCATACCTTTTCTTCAGTCTCCTTCAGGGGTTTCAACTTGTGACGAACCCCATCCTTTGTCAAGAAATAAGTGTTTGCATGGCCATCATGTATAGCTCGCCTATCGAACTACCATGGCCTCCCCAACATGTGACATGCATCCATGGGGATGATATCACAGAGTACCTCATCATGGTAGCTCCCGATCTTGAACTTTACTAGGCACTGCTCATTGACGAAAACTTTGTGGTCTTTCTACAACTAGGCAAACTGATACGGATGCAAGTGCCTTTCCCTCTTTAGCTTCAACTTTGTGACCATCTCTTCTGACACTAGATTATCGGTGTGCCCACTGTCAATAATGACATCACAACATTTTCCTTCACACTTGCACCTTATGTGAAATAGATTCTTCCTCTATTCTGGTTCCTTTTCCTCAGTCACCAGGGCTCTTCTAATCACTAGGGCTTCTCCCCTTTTAGCATCATCTGAATGTTCAGATTGGGCCTCCTCATCTGCATGTGCAACCCTTCCACAACCTTCTAGCCTTTTGTCTACCCTTCCTTGGTGTTGTGGACATTCATAGGCTCAATGCCCTTCTTCACCACACTAGAAACACGTTCCTTTGAAACCACCTCTTCCAAATCCTTGTTGATATCTCCCTCGTCCTCTACCTCTTTCATCACCACTGTTTTGGTCACGAGGGTGGTAGAAGTTGTCATTCCTTTGGCTTTGGCTGGTACCCACATCTTCACTTTTCTTTTCATCATCATTTCGACTTCCTGAAGGTCTTCCACTGCCCCTTCCACTTTGACCTCCTCGTCCTTTTTGCTTGCTATCAAATCTTTTGTTCAACTTCTCTTCCACCTTCAGAGCAAACTGATACATATCCTCAATGGTGGTCATTCTAACTAGGCTTAACTCCTCATGAATGCTCGGTCGTAACCCATTAAGATATCGAGCTACCATCTCCTTATTGGCCTTTGTGTGGCCCGTTCTGATGATTATCTTGTGAAATTCTTCAGTATATTCTTTCACAAATCTGCTTCCTTGCTTCAACCCTTGCAATTTCTTCAACAGATCTAACTCGTAGTCCACTGGTATCAACTGCTTCTTCAGTTTCTCTACCATGCAATCCCATCTGGTGATATTTTATTTTCCTCTTCGATTTCTTTCCAACTAGACCTCTTTCCACCAAATACTAGCATGGCCCTTCAGCTTCATTTTCACAAACTTAACCCGATCTAGGTCCTCTATTTCCTCATACTAAAAATATTCTTCTAGCTCCTTGATCCAGTCGATTAGCTCTTCCGAGTTCAGACTTCCGGAATAACTGGGGACTTTTGCTCTAGGTATTTTCCCGATCTTCGAAATGGCCCTTATTAGCCACATTTGGTCTTGATCAATTGCTTCTTCTTCCTCTTCTACATTTGAACCTTCTTCCTCTCTTTCATCCTCACTTTCCTCCCTCAGGTTTAACCCTCTTCTCAACTGCTCTTGTAATGCATCAATCTGTCTTTGGAGGGCTGCCAGTGCATCTCTTCCACCAACATTTTTGCCACCTCGACCACCTCTAGCACCACCATGACTACTAGGAATCACTCTTAGAGGCATCTTTCTTGACCTCGACCCACAAGCACGATCCTGGTGCAAACTACCTCATGATCGATGATCTGTCCACATGCTCAAGAAAACTTGCTTTGATACCACTTGATGAGGGTGCAACCTAAGACTTAGAAAATAACCCGTGCAAACAAGAGAATAACTTTATTATTTAGAAAATGGGGCTTCTTACATGCAGAGGATCTCAAATCCTCAAGTTCTACAACACATGCAAATTACATAAAGCTATAGAATCACCTTTTCGCAATATACGAGCTTGTCCCCAAAAAGTTACCCAAAAATTAGAAACCCGCCCATAAATAGAGCTCCTCTTTAGTTTGGAGCGAAAACAACATTCAAATTTGAGTTTAGGCGTTTGGCGCCGAAATATTACAACTTGAAGTTCAAATTTCAAAAGAACATTTGCAATTGTATCTTCTAGAAAGTGCGCCAACTTCCTGGGGCCATAACTTTTGATCCGGGACTCCGATTCGCAAACCATTTGAACTGTTGGAAAGCTCACAAAGTCTCAGCCAATTTTGCCGTTTCGTGATCCGGGAACTCTAAGTGCCTCAAATCTAACTTAAGATTTTAGGTGCAAATATGGGAAACTAAAACTGCAATATCTTTCCACCCAGGAATAGAAGATAAAAACCATAAATTGGGAATTTCATTATGACGAAAAGGGTATCCAAAAATGTAAAAACATCTAAAAACTGAGAAACTTGAAATTTAACTATTTTTGGGTGATGCAAGATTGCCCTTACACCACTGGATGCTCCTGCATCAAGTTTTTGAGATTTTTCTAATGTTTTTTTATTTTGTTAGTCTATTGAATAGAGCCCATTACTTTTCATAATGATCATTCATTCACTATAATACTAAAAAAGTAATAATACATATTACAATGTTCAAATTTATCTAAAACTAAGGATCACATACTTACAAAAAGCATTTTTAAATGACTTCATAATTAGGCAACATGTAGATCACTTCATACAATGTTCATACAATGGCTCTTGTAGTCTATTGTTAAAAGATGAGGCATGTGTGGTCTACCCATATGTGTAATCAATAAATAAATTGTGATGATTAATGTCTGGATTGTAATTGGTTGTTAAAATATATTTAACTTATAAAAGGACTTTCCTTATTTATCTTTAATTTTTAGAAAAAAATTGTGAAAAAAATTGTAAAAAAAAATATATCAACTTACATGAATTAATATTAGAGTATTTTCCTCCATAGTTCTAATTTATTTTGTAAAATTATTAAGTGTATGACATATAAAATTCTTACCCAACTAATATGATATTTCTAGTTTATATTCTATAATTAATAAGTGTGTGCCATTTAAAATATTTACCCAACCCATATGACTCTTTTAATCTTTAAGAAATAAATCTTCACTTCCCACCATCAATTTCCTCTATAATATTATAGTTCTAATTTATTTTCTACAAGTAATAATTGTGATCCATTTAAAATTTTGACTTAAATTTTAAAATTTTATCTTATTTCACAATGCCTTATAGAAACATACAATATTTTTTTTCTTTATAAAAATAATAATCTTTAAAAAACCATGAAACCTCATACCTTCTTTGAAAAAAATTACTTATATGTACCACATCATTATTCTTCTTACATGGTCATAGAAATTCACCATCTTAGAAAAACCATCCACATGTACAAAATACAGAATCATGAGATTTTGAGGTTCTTGGTAATACCAATACAAAATCCATGCTTATTTCCTACCAAAATTTATTTTGAATTGATAATGGATGGTACAAACTTGGATTTTGGCTACTCCCCTTTTGTGGTTTAACAAATCCTACACCTTTGGACAAATTTTCTCACATCCAAGATTATAAATTATCAATAAAAAATAGTTCACTTTCCATCTTCTAGCTAAATTCTCACTATGTTTATCCTTAATAAAATTTTCTCTCATTGAGCCTTTTAGAAATATACAACTAACTACCTTAAAAAAACATCTCATCTTGAATGAACTAATCAAGATACTTACTTGTATCAACAATTACTAGTTCCTTACATGCTATCCATGCATCCACAAAGTAATGAATATTCTAATATAATTGCTTCAATTTTTCAATTCCAATTACCTCTATTCTCTTTTCCATTAGAAAGTTTTGTTTCCTACTTAGCACATCTACAACCTTAATTAGATTTTATCCTTTTCTTCAAAATAAAAGTATAAATTAGAATAGATTATACACATTTCATATGTATTTTCTTTATCTTACCTTAGTTTTCTAAATACTATAATGTTTGATGACTAGAGTATAATACAAAATATTTTGATAACGAGTATGACCTCCATTTCTTAAATTATTAAATTATCAAATAAAATTCTTGGTCATATATTACATTTATTCTTCAAGTTTGTCATTTAATTTATTATTTAAATCACATAATAATATGGTATGCACAAGATCATCATGGAAAAAATAGGCCCTTAAGTGGCAAAAAATTCAGAAAAATCAGAGTTAGACAACTTGATGTAAAAATTTGAATAAGTTATCTATATTATTTTAAAAATATGTAAGAATAGAATCTGTAGAAAATTGAATATAGTTTCTAAACTACTAGGTTTATTTAAAAAAGAAAAAAATCTATTTGGTGAAAATTTGTAATTTCAATGCAGTAGTATTTAAATTTCAGGGAAAAAATAAGGTGTATGTCTGACCACCCTAAACTCAATAAAATGATAATTATTTTTTATAATATTTTAGATATAAGTAAAGGACTGATTTCTGAATGTGATGAATATTTTTTGTAATTTCTTTCGAAGCAAATAATTAATTATGATTTTTTTATTACAAATTTTAAAAAATATAAAAAAATCATATGTCTAACCACCTTAACTTGGTCAAAAGTTCATGAAATTCTTTTTTTTTTTTGTTTTAATCCTATAGTATGTGAAGCATAGAATATGACACATGTTTCAGATTCAAAAAATTTGATACCGTTTGAAGGCTATGGATGTTTTTCAATCAGCCTATCAATTAGAACTTTAGTTTTAATTCAAATAGAAAATGAATAATAATTATTTATTAAATGAAAAGTAAAGAATACTTTATATTAGTGGAAATATGAGAATCTCCTTTAAAAACCCTTTTCATTTCATCAATTTTGGGTAAAAAAAAATTCAGCATCCACATACCCTACACATACCCATCATATCACCACTTTTTGGCCCATCATGATCCTACACATACCCAATATTCTCTTTTGACTCAACATAACTCCAATTACATTTGCACTTGCAGAAAAATAATCATGTCCAATAATTTGTTGAAATATGGTAGTGCTAACACTATCTATTCTATTAATTTCTTTAGAAACTCAAGGATATTATCTAATTTTAATATCCACTTAAAACCATACTTTTCTCCTCCGATTATTTTAGTTAATAGTGAAAAAATACCACTAACATTTATAATGAATTTCCTATAGAAAATTTCCAATCCATTGCAAGATATTACTTCTATAATGTTTGTTTGTGTAGGCTATTCAACAAATTCTATAATATTCTCACTATACATCTTCAATCCTGCATTTGATATTAAAAATCTTAAATAGAATAAAATTTTCTTTATAAATATACTCTTCTTGATGTTTAACAATAAAATTTGGTCCATTGATATTTTTAATACCTTTTTTATATGCTTCTAATTGTTCCTCCTTAGTCTTAATCCAAGTAGGAAATTTATCTATTTTTTAATAGGTCATTCATCAATACCATTAATTTTATTGAAATATTAGTAAAAAAAGTCATTAATAGTGACTCATACAATTTATTTATCTTAAATATTTTCA
Source organism: Sequoia sempervirens (assembly GCA_007258455.2). Classification (NCBI taxonomy): domain Eukaryota; kingdom Viridiplantae; phylum Streptophyta; class Pinopsida; order Cupressales; family Cupressaceae; genus Sequoia; species Sequoia sempervirens. The sequence goes on from VDFB02333102.1 coordinate 47,917, forward strand.
TTTATTCATCTCCTTCTCTTATTCCTATCTAATGATAGCCACTCTTCAAATCAACCTTGATAAAATATTTTACCACACTAAAAAAAAATAATTATTTCATCCATCCTTAGTAACAAATACTTATACCTTATAGTGATTTTATATTTCTTTATAGTCTACAAATATTCTCCATCCACCTTCCTTTTTAGGTGCTAGTAGTGTGGGTACTACATATGGGTTCAAAATTTTTTGATCAATCATTTCCTTAGTAAATCTACCACTTTCCAATTAAAAGATTTGTTTTTTTAGTTTCATTCTATCTGCAAAATTATTAGGAAAATTTTGTTTGGAACATGGTCCATATTGTCACTAATTCTCCTTGGTGGTGAAAATCCATTAGCCATGTTGTTTTATATGATCTTGGTGTTATAGTTTTAGTTTTGAAACTTCCTCATTTGGTGACCCTTTTACAACTATGATTGTGCATACCATACTTTCTTTTCCATAGTTTGAGAATGAATTAAAAAGACATATTATCCTTTTGTGGAGCATCCAAAAAATTTCCTTCCATTCATTAAATAAATTTTGGTGGTGCTATAAACCTATATCCTTGTCTTTATTTTAGTGGGATCAACATGCACCTCTTGTCATTCCTTATTCTTTTGTAAATATTTTTTGTTCCATCATGTGTAGCACTTATATGTCATATTTCCATTACCTCTCCAATATAAAATGACACACATATATTATTATTTCACATAAAACTTTATCATGATGGGTTCCTATCTTAAATTGAACCCAACATTATTCCATCACTCACATCCACTTTTCTTGTAACTAATAAATCCTATATTGGGATGCTATATCTTTTACAATTTTAGCTTATTAACCATCTCTTTAGATATTAAATTATTAGTAATATCACTACTTAGATCATAAAATTAGACCACTTACCACTAAATTTATATATTATTTAGAACAAGATTTTCCTCTCTATTAGCTCCTCATTGTCGCCATGTTTCAACAAGGCTATCCTTGCAACAAGTTACTTCCCTTTTGTATTTCATCTTTAAATTTGTATGGTCTCTTAATCCCCTAATTAACATATCTAGCTCTTTCTCCCTATTTTATCCTTGTGATATTCTTTCCTTAACTCTGGTTACACTCAATTTACTTATCCACATATAATAAATAATATTGTGAAGGGTCTCTAATCACATCTACTATATCCCCCTCTACCTATTTGATATAAATTATTGAACTAGATCATTGTAATATGAATTTTTATATCTCTATCTTTCTGGTAAGAATTGGTGCTTTCTCTTTCCTTATGACATGGTTTACTATTCTTAATGTCTTTGCATGTGGTCTCATATTGCTGCAATATGGACCATCCTCATAGAATCTCCTTTCTCCACCTCTTTCTTAGTTCTTTCTATCTCCAATCCTTGGTTCAATCTCCTTCCCATGGTAAGGCCCATTGATACAAATGATTTATCTATTATCTATATGTTTCACATACTCAAGTCTTCCTGATTAAATTCTTTGAAACCATTCATGTATCTTATCACATTATCCATTCCTTGATATGGTGTCCTAAATAGATCATTAGCCTAAAATACTCCTTAGTATATTCCTTTACTATCATATCCATTTTCTTTATATTGGGAAATTATTTTAGTGGATCTAATTTTTAATTTGTACGAATGCAATTAGATTTCAATTTCTTCACCATTTTGTCCCATCTCCCAATGCATATTTTACCTTTTTATTTCTTTCAAGTTGTGGTTCCTTCCACATAATAGAAACATGAAATATTAGATTATAGAAAATTTCACTCTATCTAGATTATCAATATATTTATACTCAGTTCTTTCTTCTTAATCATTTATCTAGTCTATTAATTATTTAAGATTTAAAATACATGAATAATTTAGAACATCTACTCTATTTTTCTTACCAACAATTTATATAAATTTTAAATTATTTCTTCCTTGTATTCTTGTTTAAACTTTCACTCTAGTTAGTGAAGACCTAGATTCTTTCTCGTCTTTACTTTCATCATTTTTAGGGTTAGGTTTTTTTCTATGTTCTTTTTCAAAATAATCCATCTATATTTTCATAGATTTCATCATCTTAATAATATCTTCTATTCTCCCAAGTAATTAAAAATACCATTTCCTCTTCACTATAACATCTTGGATTTCGTATAAACTACCTCAAGTTATTGGCATATGCATAATCACACCAATAAACTATGTCATAAATTTGGTGGGTTTTCTATATATTTATCAAATATTTACATAGCTTATTTTTTTATTTACTGTAGTGTAGAAAAATTTACCCCTTCACATTTTCACACTTGTTTGGGCCTTCGTACTAAAATTGGGCTTCTTTATGCCTTATTTGGTCTTATTTTGCATCCACACACCTTATTTAATGTTTTTATCTAAGGATAATCTTGAAACTTAATTAATGGTCAATCATAATTCATATTCTAGGGTTTCTTGTTCTAGATCTAGTGATTAGGGACTCATACACCACCTTGGGCATATGGGTTCCACCTAGGTTTTGGGACATGATCCTGAATATGGCATAAAACTTAGCATTTTTGGAAATTTGTGTCCCAAGCTTAGGCTACTAGGACTTATATGCCCCAATTGCATATGAGTCCACCTTTAGCTTGGACCTATTTTGAATTCAATTCTTGGCAGGATATTATTCTCCTAGATCTAATGTTGGCTTGTAGTGTTTTAATTTTGAGAAATTTGGCATAAACAAGTATAAATACAAGGCTATTTCACTTAGTTTCAAGTAGCAAGTTTTCAAGAAATCCTAAGGTTTTCAAGAGAGTATTACTATAAAAAGTTATGAGATCAAGAGCATTCAAGAGTCGATTATCATTCATTTTAGAGCTATATTCAAGATTCAAGCATCATGTGAAAGTCATCATGCATCATGTGTGTTTTTGAGCTAACATTTGTGATGTAGGGTTTTATGATTCAAGCAAGAATTCAAATAAATTATCTCATATCAACAATCAAGGGTCAAGATCTACATCCATTGGAGCCATTTCAAGTAATTTTACAACCTTTATTCCAAGGGCTTGGTGAGTTACAACATTACATGTTGTTCATTCATCATTCCTTCATTCTATTTCATTTCATTTCAAGGTTTGATTACCAAAATGAGATTTGACCAAGGAAAACTCCAATCCACTAACATATAAACATTTTTTTCCTCTTCATGTGTGATTGTAGATCTAGGTGTTTTGAGGCTTGAAGATCCTTTGAAGACAAAGTTGAAAGATTGAAGAAAGTTGCCAAAGTTGTCGTCTTCGCCGAAAGTGACCTACAAATCATAATTCAAACTTTCAAACTTAGAGATCGAACAAGAAAGAAGCCACAAAAGATCACTAGAGGATACCAGAGTTTCAACTAAACCTAAATACTGGAACTAAATTTCCACCTTGGCGAATGAGTCCTAATATACCACTTTTCAACAATTTTTTGTAGATCTTGGTTTCTCAGTTGCAAATTCTAGATTCATTCTAAAAACCTAAACTGGGACTAAATCGCCCAATCTGGTGTATGAGTCCCAGTTCACATCAAAATTCAAAATTTTAGGATTGCAAACCTTGTTTTGGACATCTCCAATCTTCCAAGTGCTTCTTTGTTCATTCTTAGTTTATTATTATGATTTTAAGTTTCATTTTCTAGGTCATATAGTGCTTTCATCTCTTTCTTTCTAAGCATTTTCTTAGTGGTGAACCCCCTTTTTATCACACCTAAGGAGACCTTGTAGCAATATCTTTTCCTAATTGAATCATTCGGTTGAGATCTCTAGGGTTTCCTTTAATGAAAGAGCAAAATAGGAGGAGCCCCATTGTGTGTTCCATCTTCTAAAAGGTGGATCACCCTATTTCCTTGTGTTCATTTTGGTGAACCTAACCTTTGAACCCTCTATTTCTAATTTGGAGTACATTAAAGTCCTATATTTATCTTACATTAGCTTTGCATTTGATCTTATATTAGTTAAATTGCATTTAGGGCTTCTAAACTTTGTATTAGTGAAAATTGCATATATGTTACATTTTTTGCATCTTAGATCATTCAATTTCATTGAAATTTTGCAATTATAAACAATCAAGTCAGCATACAAGCTAGAAACCTTAACAATCACTCAGAATTTTCTTAATTTAGTGTCAAAACCATCATATGGGACTCATTCATCCCTTTGGGTGATTTAGTCCCATTATAGGTTGTTTTACCTAATTTCTGGGAATTTTGTGTTATGTGTTTTTTAATATTTGAACCTTCTGAAAGCCCTAATTTGGACTCATACACCCCTCTAGATGATTTAGCTTGTTATCAGACATGAATTTGCAATTTGTAGCATTGGAAACTATATTTCTATGTTTCTATTTGTTGTTGTTAGATCTCTATTTCAGATTACTGAGTTTCTATTTCATTCATTTTATGTGTATTTGTAGACATAAGAATTTGAGTTAAAAGCGTATCACTTATCTTGTGTTCATTGCATTTATTTTGCATTCATTGATTGTCCTTTGCATGAGCTTTACAACTTGGTGTCCTATTGCTAATATTATAGTGAGAGATAGTTTGAGACTCATGTCATCCTGCAATAGCACACTCGTCATGGATCTTGGGTTATCTATTTCTTTCACTCATAGTGTTGACACTATTTCACTATATATGGACCATACCCTTAACAACTCTTTACCTTCAAGTAGCATGACAAGTGTCAAAAAATGGTTGCTAGTGTTCCTCAAGAAAATTATCCAAATCCATGAAGAATTAGCAAACCTGCAACATCAAGTGAGTACTAAAAATAGTTCCAACACTACTATTCCTACCATATATAACATACACTGCATGATTGAAAGTGAACAAGGAATAGAACTTGCGTGTAACCTAGCTCAGATTTTTGGAAAACATCTTACCTCAATGAATAGTTGTACTCAAACTTCAAACAATACTCAAAGTCAAGGAGGAACCCAAATTCCTCCTCCTACAACCACTGCGTCTATTCCTACCTATACCAACCCTCAAGTTACCAGAATGATGCAACCCACTAGTAATGTATTTCTTACCTTGGGTATTTCCACTAGCAATCCTAGTACCTTTGTGGGATCTCACATCATATCTCCTACCACTTTACCTTCCATAAGTATTCCATTCACTTCTCCCTCAAACACATATACACCTCCATCTCAAAATATGGCCAATGCCACCATCTTTAATCAACTCTTGTAAAATGTTTCATCTCTTCAAAAGAAACTTTCCACCATAAACCAAAATCAAAATGGTCAACCAACATACTATGTCAAAATCAATCCCTTATCCTTGGAGATATTATGAACATCAATACCACAAGGTATAAATATTCCTAGGTTTGAGAAATATGGAGGAAAAGGGGACCCTTCTAACCATGTTTTCGCTTATACCACCTTATGCAATGATTTCGTCCTTGAGGATAAGATCTTAGCTAAGCTTTTCCCTAGGTTCTTGAAAGATATTTCTTTAGAATGGTTTTACCCATTACCAAATAACTCAATTTGTTCATTCAATGAACTTTTTGAGGCCTTTATTAACCATTTCCAAGTGCACATTACTCTTAAGATGACATTAGCTGATTTGATGAGATGTAAGAAAAAGGATGATGAAAAGGTTATTGAATTTATTTCATGCTACCAAATGCTTTATTCCAAAATTGACGTAAAGATTCTTGATCCTCACCTTCAATGGATGTTCATTGAAAACTTACGAACTAAGATACAAGATAAGCTTGGCGTGATGAAGTTTCCTTCCTTCATACAGTTGTGTACTGCCCTTCATGATTATCAAAACTTGGTTAGTGTTACCTATTTTCACCTTCTAGGTTAAAATGGTCATATCCTACATTTTACAAGGCCTCCATGTGAAAATATTTATTGAATGGAAAAATAAATATTAAATATTTTCTTTTACCAAGTTTGAAGGTATATTTTAGAGAAAATATTTTTTAAATATTATCATGTTTCAAATGATAATATTAAAAAAAAAAAAGTCAATCACTCAAGTCAAAGGAGTAGTCATTTTATGAAAAAAACATTGAAAAATTATTTTATTTATTTCATGAGGCTTATTAACATGCAAATGGGAAAAAAGATTAATTTTTTGAGTTTGGAGGGAGATTCCACATGAGTTTCCATATTGGCAAGATGTTTCATTGATTTTTGGCCAAAAGAAAGGAAGAAGGTTTGAGTTGTGAAGGTAAGTGAAGTCTTGCAAAGAGAAAGAGCTTGATTTCTTGGAAACATGATAGGTTTGTAGCCTCATATTGGGATAGTCGTATCTCGAAAACTACAAACTGGTTTTTCGTGATTTTTGGATAGAAATTAGAAAACAATCAAATGAAAAAATCCATTAAATTTCACGAAAGCCTAGTTTGTTATTTGAGAGAAATATTCACCATTCTGAGGTCGAGTTCAAATGCAAAATGGAAACATTTCAATCATCTTTAGCTACAAAGAAAGGTACCAAATTGGAAATTTCATAGGTTTCCTTCAACCTAGAAGATGATTTCAAGGAGTTTGTATTAACCAGGGTTAGAAATTAACATCAATCAAGCTGATGATTGATTTTAATTTTATTTTCAAAAATTAGTGGAGGATGAATTTAGGAGTTTTATTTTCTTTATAAAGGCATTTCTAGGCCTTTATTTTCTCAGTTCTTTCTTTCTTTTCATGCTTACAAAAAAAAGATTATTTTGTAACTCAATTCTAAAATGCATTGTAAAAACAATCCTTTTGATTCAATAAATTATGACAACAATCCCTTCTCAATCTCTTTTGTTTCATGTTGCAAATGAATTGGTAGATGATTAGTTGTTATTGGAGTTTTAGTCCTCCTTTCATCCCTTTTCATGTAATATTTTGGCAAAGGATACATGTCTAAGTGCAGGTCATATGTTGTGTGTTAATTGCAGTTGATTGTAGTTGTTAAACTTGTCTTTGCTACATGCAATAAGTTGAAACCAACACATTCATATGAAATACTTATGCACTTCATGTTTTTATTTGAGTTGTGAACAAGTTAGAATCTCGTTGAGTCACATTGTGATTTGGTTAAAGCAATTCAAAAAAAAGTTCTAGTGCATCACCCTTTAAGTTTTCAATCTTTTCATTTCAAGTTATCCTTCTATCCCTTTTCTCATATAAGTCTTTAGTTTAGGCGATCTACCAGGGGAGCCAACCTTCTCTAGAGATTCATTCTTGTTATAAGTCACCCACAGCTTGAGAATGTTTCCATGTTACATAGGATAGTTGAGTCTAACTTAACTAGGGTGCAATCCTGATTGATAATAGTTTTTGTCACACCGGTGGGACTCTGATTTGGTTATTTCAGTACAATATTTGATCATATATCATTGGTGTGTGTTTCAATGATCTCAACCTTTGGAGGCAAGAAACTAACACATCTAGCAACTCTGAAAAAGTAATTCTACTGGTTTTAGTATGATCAAGTGCTGATTTGTTTCAAAAAATTGGGTTTTCATGTTTTTCTAGATTTTGAATGAACAATCATGTCAATATTTCATGAAGAAGAATGTGATGAAGATCTACTTTGGAATAATCTAGAAGATTTTGTTGCAAACTTAGATAATGTGAAAGAGGTTTCAGTTGATGAGTTTGATGGAGATTTATGCACTAACATAATAGAGGAGTTTTGTTCAAAGCTTGATTCCATGTTTTCAAGTGATAACCAACAAGAAGCTAGCAATAAGAGTTCAAGTTTCATCCTTTCAAGAGGATGTCCCATCAGAGATTTGGGTAGCAAGGATACTAGTAAGATACAACAAGTTTTTAGTGCACCTAAGAGTGAAATTGAAGTTGAGGAACAACAGATCCAACTTACTCATTCATGCCAAATCAGTAGTATGTTTGGTAAGATTTAGGGGGTGAGTGAGTTTGATTGTGTTCTTCGAGGTGCATTGCAGCAATTTTTGGGGTGTATTATGGTGTTTCACCTCTTATCAATAGTTCATGAACATGCAAAGCATCATTTGTTGGTTAGGAAACATAGTTATTTTACAAAGCTAGTTAATGGGTTTGTTTGAGTATTTTCCTTTGATGGTTAGAGTAGGTGTTTCATTCAAATACTTGTTGTTGTTACACCAATGTTTTATTTTTTCATTTCCCTAAGTGTTGGTGGACAAGTTGTTGTCTTTTCAAAAGGTTTTGTTCATTGTTCAATGAAGTTACAACTCTATCCTATAGTTGTTTCATAGATAGATTGACTCCTATGTCGAATGGATATGCAAGGCTACTGGTCCTTTCTTGTTTCAGTAGGAAAAACCACCTAAAATTCACCAAAATGTTACCTATTTTCATCTTCTAGGTTAAAATGGTCATATCCTACATTTTACAAGGCCTCCATGTGAAAATATTTATTGAAGGGAAAAAGAGATATTAAATCTTTGCTTTTGCCAAGTTTGAAGACATATTTTAGAGAAAATATTTTTCAAATATTATCATATTTCAAATGATAATATTAATAAATTCAATCATTCAAGTCAAAGGAGTAGTCACTTTATGAAAAAAATTGGAAAAGTATTTTATTTATTTCATGAGGCTTACTCACATACAAATGGGAAAAGAGATTAATTTTCATCTCTAATTTTTGAGTTTGGAGGGAGATTCCATATGAGATTCCATATTGGCAAGATGTTTCCTTGATTATTGGCCAAAAGAAAGGAAGAAGGTTTGAGTTGTGAAGGTAAGTGAAGTATTGCAAAGGGAAAGAGCTTGACTTTTAGGCAACATGATAGGTTTGCAGCCTCATATTAGGACAGTCATATCTCCAAAACTATGAACTAGGTTTTTGTGATTTTTGGGGGTATGTGTAGGATCATCATGGAAAAAAAAGGCCCTTAAGTGGCAAAAAATTCAAAAAAATTAGAGTTAGGAAAATTGACATAAAAATTTGAATAAGTTATCTATATTATTTCAAAAATATGTAAAAATAGAATCTATAGCAAATTGAATGTAGTTTCTAAACTACTAGGTTTGTTTAAAATAAAATATATCTATTTAGTGAAAATTTGAAATTTCAATGCAGTAGTACTTAAATTTCAAGGAAAAAATAAGTAGGTGTTTGTCTGACCACCCTAACCATAATAAAATGATAATATTTTTTTATAATATTTTAGGTATAAGTAGAGGACTCGTGTCCTGATGTGATGCATATTTTGTGTAATTTTTTTCCAATTAAATAATTAATTATGAATTTTTTATTACAACTTTTAAAAAATATAAAATCTCGTATGTCTGACCACCTTAACTTGGTCAAAACTTCATGAAATTTAATTTTTCTTGTTTTAATCCTATAGTATGCGAAGCATAGAATGTGACGCATGTTTTGGATACAAAAAATGTGATACCGTTTGAAAGATATAGATGTTTTTCAATCAGCCTATCAATTAGGACTTTAGTCATAATTGAATAGAAAATGAATAATAATTACTTATTAAATTCAAATTAAAGCATAATTTATATTGGTGGAAAGCTGAGAATATGCTTTAAAAACCCTTTTTGTTTCATCAATTTTGTGTAAAAAAAAGTCGTTAGCCACATACCCATCATATTGCCACTTTTTAGCCCATCATGATCCTACACATACCCTTGGGAAAATACTAGAAAACAATTAAATGAAAAAACCCATTAAATTTAACGAAAACCTAGTTTTTGTTTGAGAGTAATATTCACCAAGTCGAGGCCAAATTCAGATGCAAAATGAAAACATTTCAATGATCTTTAGCTACAAAGAAAGGTACCAAATTGGAAAGTTCAGAGGTTTCCTTGAACCTAGAAGCCGATTTTAGGGATTTTGTAGCAATTATGGTTAAAAATTAACATCAATTAAGTAAATGATTCATTTTTAGTTTCAAAAATAAATAGACGATGAATTTAGGAGTTTTATTTTCTTTATAAAGGAATTTCTATGCCTTTATTTTCTTAGTTCTTGCTTTCTTTTCATGCTTACAACAGAAAAGATTAGTATATAACTCAATTCTGAAATAAATTGTGAAAACAATCCTTTTGAGTTAATAAATGATGACAACAGTCCCTTCTCAATCTCTTTTGTTTCATGTTGCAAATGAATTGGTAGATGATTAGTTGTGATTGGAGTTTTAGTCCTTATTTTGTCCCTTTTCAAGTAATATTTTGGAAAATGATACATGTCTAAGCATAGGCCATATGTTGTGTGTTAATTGCAGTTGATTGTAGTTATGAAACTTGTCTTTCCTTCATGCAATAAGTTGAAACCAACACCTTCATATGAAATACTTATGTGCTTCATTTTTTTATTTGGGTTGTGAACAAGTTAGAATCTCGTTGAGGCACATTGTGATTTGGTTAAAGAAATTCAACAAAAAGTTCTGGTGCATCACCTTTTAAGTTTTCAAGTTTTTCATTTCAAGTTATCCTTCTATCCCTTTTCTCATAAAAGTATTTAGTTTAGGTGATATACCAGGGGAACTAGCCCTCTTTGGAGATTCATTCTTTCCATAAGTCACCCATAGCTTGAGAATTTTTCCATGTTACACATGATAGTTGAGTCTAACTTAACTAGGGTGTAATCCTGATTGATAACAGTTAGTAGTCATGAAACAAAACCCACCCCTATCTAGCTTATAAAGTTTGAGTCCACAAATCAACATAATTACCAACCATTTATAAAATATAATAAAGGATTCCTTCAAGTAAATGCCCCTCAACCAACCCAACATGTTGATATCCAAGTGGTTGCTATAAAGAAGTCAAATCCTTTTACATTTGGGGATCTGGCTAGACAACTTACTCCCTTTCCTAATACCCTCCATGACACACATTTGTTACAACTTCTAGAACATAAAATGATCTTGTTACCTCCCATAAAAAATCTTGATCCTGCTAAGCCATTACCACCTAACTTTAGATCAAATTCCTATTGTCATTATCATCAACAAAATGGACATGATATAGAATATTGTAAACGTCTTAAACATCTTGTGCAAGACCTCATTGATTCTAATCAACTTCAAATTAGAGGTGTTAATTATCAAGGAAATAAGTCCATTACCCCTCCCAACCAAAACTTGCAAATCTTTACCAACCCCATTGCAAATCATAATATTTCATTTCTCAAAGGTAGTGAAACCAAGAAGAATGATGTGATTAATGTTGAAATAGATGATGAAAACATGGATACTAATGAACAAGGTCTTATGGATACTATGGTCAAGGATTGATGAAAAATCAACCTTGTAAGGGCCAAACTAAAAAAACTTTTGAAATTTCTTTCTTATCAAAAGATATCATTAGAAACGCACCTGATGGTCCTCTTTACACAGTCGGTTGAATCAATGACAAACCCACTAATGGGATATTAATTGATTGCATCTATGGAGAGAATTTGATCACTAAAGAATTCTTACTAGTGCATGAACTCTATCAAGAAACATATGAAAAACTGAAATCATGGATAAAAATGCATAATGGTTTTGCTTTCCCTACGATGGGATTGATCACCCTTCCTCTAAGAGTCAGACTAAAACAATTAGATGTCTCATTCTCCATCATCCCAATGTCAAATAAATTTCATGTGAAGCTTGGTTAGCCATGGATATGCTCCATGGAAGATGTCCCTTCAGTTGTGCATAAATGTTTACAATTTCCCTTTCAAAATGAAATCTTTATTGTGCACCACCGTGGCTTTAATCCTGTATCTTCTAGTGAGAACTTTTCATTGGATTTATTTTGGCTTGAGCCTATGGAACCTATTAAACCTCATGAAGATTTATTTTTCAAATCTTATCAAAATTTTAAGGAAAAATTCATAGTAAATCTATCCCTTCAAAAAATGCCTTAACCCATGATTGAGCATCCTATCCTCAAAAAAGCCATGATAGAACCAAAAACTGTTCCAAATAACTAAGTCCAACCCAAGATACACCATTTTAATATCTCCTACAAATGACCAAGAGACACCCAAAATAATCATGTCATGCCTCTTAAAATAAAACAAGTTTACAAAGATAAAGAGAAAGTGGTTGAACAATATCCCATGGTTCCTTTCATTCCTCCCCTTAGGGAAGAAAAGAAACCTATGGTTGATAAACTTTCTCCTACACAAACCCAACTTGAAAATCGTACCAAAAGAAATAGAAATTCTAGAGAGTGTAGGCCTAGACATCATGCTATTGTTGGAAGGTTAAATGAAGACAACAACAAAGAAACCCAACATCAAAACTTAATTGAAGCAATACATGACAAGTCTCCCTCTTCACCACAACAAAAAGATCCTATACCACAACAAGAGCTAAATCCTTCTTTAGACATTATCATTTGACCTTTTGTTGGGTTTAACTTCGATGATGACGATGGGATTGCTAAAATTGATGAAGAGGTGCATAATGAATTAAGTTCATTATTTTCCTCTTTTATAAGATTAAATGACAATTCACCTAAGAAGAGCATTGAACTTGGTGATGACGCTAGTATTGCACTCGTTGTTGTCCCTTTGGCTAGTTTAATGCCTTCCATATATGATGAACAAGATTGGAATGTGGACGACCTGCTATAGGTTGACTTGCATGTGCCTTACTATTCTTTCCTTTGTTTTCTTTTTCATGTTATGTGTGTTATTGCATATACGTAATGTGATCTCATTGTACCATTTTATTTTATGTATCTCTCTCTCTTTGTGCATTCCTCTATATGTACCTACATTCTTCTTTATGTTGTAAATGTTTTACCTTTTTCATTTGTCTTTTGTTTTCCTTTTGGGGATGATGCAAGGTGTCAAGACATTTTGGTCTCTTCCATGTTGACCTGAAAGGATTTTCTTTTTCTTTTTTTGTTCTCTTTGTGTCATTCTTCTTCGTCTAAGAGTATTTTGGGAATAATGAGAGTTTTGAGCTCTAGAACAACCTTGTAGCAAATACATACTGACCCCAAATCCATGGATCTCTTATGTGATTTTGGGATTCCATTTTGTGGGCAATCCCCTTTTCGTGACATAACTTTATTTCGAAACATATGACTTGGCATAGGGCTTTTGAAATAAGCTTGCATGTCCTCTTTATTGAACTAGTATTTATCATTTTCTACTTTAAAGTAATTTCTCATAGCGTGGTGTTTAGAAAATTCTTTAAAGTGGGGCCATACATTGGCATTATTCTTTTGCATTTCATTTCAATTTATGTTTCATTGTGTAGTACTCTTACTTCATGTGATTCATCTTTCTCTTTGTGGTGACATTGGGTGTGATGTCCCTCAAGAGCATGATCTCTCTTAGCATATTGTATTCCTCTTAGTGTCTTGATGCAATACACTACATCTCCTAAGTTGTGAATCTTATATTCTTCGATTGGTCCTCTCTTGGAGGCACTAGGAATGATGTTCCCTAAGCTAAGACCTTATATTAACTAGGAAAAACTCCTTTGAATGTACCTTAAAGTATTTTTCATTTACAATATCTATTATATGGCCACCTTGCATAGCACACTTTGCTTGCCTATGGAGCCATCCTGTTTATTCATGAGTGTTAGCATACAAAGTTTTTCTTTCCTCATGAATCCTATTATTTGCATTGTGTGGTGCCTTATCAAATTTATCAAGAGGTATATCTTTGGTATGGTTAGCGTATGGGAGCCAAAATTAGGTGTGACTTTCCCATAGCCACTTGCTTGTTTGTGTGAGTGCATACCAGCCACATGTGTATGTGGCTCTAGGGGCTCACCTAGTGGATGGCTTGAGGTTCCACTAGCACATCTGAGCATGTGTTTAGTTTGCATAGTGGACATAACATTCCACTTGTAAACATTTTTTTGGACAAACAGCTTAGATCTAATCCACATCACAGACAAATAGTTGAGGCTTGATTTGCCCCTTTTGTTTTTCTTTTTCTTTCTTCTTTATGTCTTTGATGGTGTATGCTTGTATGTTGTTGTTGCTTAATATACCACTAAAATGTGTGTTATTTTGTTCCTATACTAGTTTTTCATAGATCTTGATCCTGGGAGCTTGCACAACCCTCTTGATTGTTGTCATCCTATCTCACTATCATTGGTACATTTGGACCCCTCTAGATGTGAGTTTGTCTAATTTAGTGTGAGTTTGAAGCAAGTTACTCCTCTCACTAAAGTGGGGGCTAAATGTAGTGTAGAAAAATGTAACCCTTTACATTTTCACACTTGTTTGCGCACTCCATGCTAAAATTGGGGTTCTTTATGCATTATTTGGTCATATTTTGCATCCACAAGCCTTATTTAATGCATTTCTCTAAGGATAATCCTGACACTTAATTAATGGCCAATCATAATTCATGTTCTTGGGTTGTGTGTTCAATATCTAGTGATCTTTGAATCACATGCCACCTTGGGCATATGGGTCCCACCTAGGTTTTAGGGCCTGATCCTAAATATGGCATTGAACTTAGTATTTCTTGAAATTTGTGTCCCAAGCTTAGGCTATTGGGACTCATATGCCCTAATTGGCATATGAGTATCACTTTAACTTGGACCTATTTTTAATTCAATTCTTGGTGGGATTTTATTCTCCTAGATCTAATGTAAGCTTGTAGTGTGGTAATTTTAAGAAATTTGGTATAAACAAGTATAAATACAAGGCTATTTCACTTAGTTTTAGCTAGAAAGCTTTCAAGCAATCCTATTATTTTTAAGAGAGCATTCCTATAGCAAGTTTATGAGATCAATAGCATTCAAGAGCATTCAAGAGATGATTAGATCAAGCATTTTGGAGCTATATTCAAAATTAAAGCATCATCCCAAAGTCATCATACATCATGTGTGTTCATGAGCTAATATTTGTGATGTAGGGTTTCATGATTCAAGCAAGCATTCAAAGACATTATCTCATATCAATAGTCAAGTGTCAATATCTACATCCATTGGAGCCATTTCACATAAGTTTGTAGCCTTTTTTCGAAGGGCTTGGTGAGTTGCAACATTACATATTGTTCATTCATCATTATTTCATTGTATTCCATTTCATGTCAGGATTTGATTACCAAAATGGGGTTTGACCAAGGCAAACCCCTATCCACTAAAAAATCAACATTTTTTTCCATCTTCATGTGTGATTGCAGATCTAGGAGTTTTGAGGCTTAAAGATCCTTTGAAGATAGAGTTCCAAGATTGAAGAAAGTTCTCAAAGTTGTTAAGAAGTTGTCATCTTCATGGAAAGTCACCATATATCATAATTCAAACTATCAGAATCGGAGATTGGATAGAAAAGAAGCTACATAAGATCACTAGAGGATACCATAGTTTCAACCATACCCTAATATTAAGATTAAATCACCACATTGGGTGTATGAGTCCTAGTATACCAATTTTTTGCAATTTTTTGTAGATCTTGTTTTTTCAGTTAGAGATTCTAGATTTAGTCCAAAACCATAAACTAGGACTAAATCACCTGGGCAGTCTAGCATATGAGTCCCAATTCACATCAAAAGTTAAAATTTCAAGATTGCAGACCTTTTTTTGGACATATCCAGTCTTTCAGGTGCTTCTCTGTTCATTCTTAGTTCATTATTCTGATTTTGATTTTCATTTTCTAGGTCATATAGTTAGATTTTCATATTACTTTCATCTCTTTCTTTCTTAGTATTTGCTTAGTGGTGAACCCTCTTTTTATCACACCTAAGGAGACCTTGTAGCAATCTCTTTTCCTAGTTGAATCATTGGTTTGATATCTCTATGGTTTCCTTTAATGAACTAGAGCATGAAATAGGAGTGATTAATAAAATTTTGTGATCTCACTTTCACTTCTAGGGTTTTACAACCTAAAAGGAAAGGGGACACAATCTCAATATTCACTCAAGAACAAACCCTTGAGATTTCAATGCAAAGGAGACTTAAATCTAATAAAGGGAAGGCTCTAGGGAAATGATAAGAGCAAATGAGGGTTCACCACCAAGTGTAAACTTGGAAAATACAAAATATTTGAAAACACAGTGTGATATGCAAACTAATGCTAAATGACCTAGGACGAATGCAAGTAAAATGTAATAAAAAGCTATGAAACTAGAAGTGTTCACCTGGGAAATTGAAGGAAGTGGAATGGAGCTTTGGATTACTAAAAATTATGATGTTGAAGCTGACTTGGACTCATATGCCAGGCTGGGTGAATCAGTCTAGTTTTTTAGAAAATGTGCAAAAGCAGGTTTCAACCAACAGGGTACTCAGATCTACAAAAAAAAATTTTAGGATTCTATAGTGGGACTCATTCGACAATAGTGGAAAATTAGTCGACTTCTATTTTTCTAGAAATTCAAACCTAGATTTTGCAACTCTCAGTTTTCTTTGCCCTTTCCAATTGTTTTTCAAATCTGAAACTTCAAAATTCAGCCCGTAGACCTTCTCTGAGGTTCTACACGAGTTGATTACAAATTTGAAAACTTTGAATTGCTTTCACAACTTGATGAACACTTTTCTTATCTTTCTCCTTGACAAATCTGCAAACTAGACTTGCAAATGACATGCAAAGAGAGGGAAAAATGTTGTGGGGGTTAGTGAATAGGGGTTTCACTTGATCAAACCCCTTGTTGGTAATTAAACCCTTGAAATGAAATGAAATAGAATAGAGAATGATGAATGAACAAATAATGATGTTGCAACTCACCAAACCCTTGTAATAGAATGCTACAACCATGAAAATGATGGCTCCAATGGATGTAGACTTGAAATCTAGCTTGATGTTGATGCAATTCTTGCTTGAAACATAAATCCTACATCACAAATGTTAGTTCTAAAACAACATGATGCAAACAATATTTGACATGATGAATGCCACTTGAAGAATGCTCTTGAATACTTGATTATCTACCCTTGAAATTCCTTGAATTTTCTTATGAATGCTTGATTTCTTGATTAGGTAGACAAGATGAAATGAGAGAAAGAACCTTTTATTTATACTCAATTATGCAATAATTCCTGAAATTACAATACTACAGGCTGACCTTGGATCTTGGAGAATAAAAAACCATCAAAAATTTAAATTAAATTTGAATTTTGAGTTGAAGGGGACTCATTCGCCACCCTAGGCAAATGGGTCCCACCTAAGGGGACTCATTTTCCCATAATGGTGAATGAGTCGCACCTTAGGAATTTAAGATGGCTTTTTGGATTTTCATATTTTAAATGATATTTTTCAAGATTATTCTAAAAAATACACATAAGTAAATTTTGTGGATGCAAAGTAGGGCCAATTAAAGCATAAGAAAGCCCAATTATTAATGAAAATCCTTGGAAAGTGTGAAAGTGTGTTAAAACACTTTGCAACACTTCAAAGTAAGGCAAGTGGTAAATGATGAAAAGAGGTTATTTTATTAACAAGACCTAAGTTAGTCCCATAATAGTGGTTTTACAATTTTTTGGCCATGGACCTTGAAATTATTTTTTAACTAAATCTTCACATTGAGACACCTATAGCAGCTAAAGCGTGAGGAATTTGAAGATGGGTGCAAACTATAGTCTCATCAAATTTTGTCTATGATTCTAAAAATATTTTTTTCAAAATTTTTGGAATCAAATTGCTACTAACTTTTTCCATCTCCATGAAAATTTATTTTTCCAAGAAAACAACATTTTAAAAGTGACACCATTATATTAACATTTTTTTTCCATGAAGGATAAAATTCTAATTCTTTCAAATTTAGATTTGTAACTCTGTTATCCTAGTGCTTCCACTTGGTTAGATAGTTTTTATTGAATATTTTTCCTTAATCAGAGGTTTCAAAGTCAAGCAATTACAATTTAGACACATCGAGACCATTATAGCAGCGTAACTTTTTTTGTATATGTCAAAATTTAATTTAATTTTTTGTTGGATCAAGGACTTCAATATCTGGTGCACTCATATTTTTCAAAAAAAAATTTGATAATCTTCTATTTTTCCACATGTGAAGAACAAAGAAATTCATTTCGATGAAAAACCTATGTTTAATAAAACTTAAAAAACAAATACATAACAAAACCAAAACATATTAAAATTATATTCATTGGATAGCTTGTTCTGAGGAATACCATAATCATTTGAAATAAATTTTAAATGAATTCATTTGATCCCCCAAAAGCTAAATCAAAAGTGATTTTTTATCAGCATTTTGTTAGGTGTAAAGGAGACGCATTTATAGGCATGGTTTAAAACTAGCGAGGTTCTATGCAAGAGGGTTTGATCTAAGGTGATTTGATCAAACCCTCTTCAATTGGAATCCTTAAAATGAAAATTTTTAAGGCTTAAATCATTATATTTTCTAAAAATATGTGATTTCAACTAAAATTCATTCCTCTCAAGAATTGTAAACCACTATTATGTGACACCCCTATAGAAAGGTGTGAAAGTATGTTACAAAAATTTACAACACTTAAGAAAGTTACCAGTTGAATCCTATTAGTTCACAAGGGGGCAAAACCTAATGTGAATGTGTTATCCACATTACAACACTAAATCAAGGCAACATTAAGCAAATATCCATAAGAAGGACCCAAACAAGTGTGAAAAATGTCAAAGGACCCTTTTTTCGACACTACATTTAGCCCCCACTTTAGTGAGAGGGTGAACCTACTTTAAACTCATAGTAAAGTAGACAAACACACACCAAGAGGGGTTCCAATGAACCAATGCTAGCAAGATGAGACAACAATAATCAAGAAGGGTGATCAAGACTGTAGGTTCAAGATCCCATGGCAAACCAAATGTAAGCACAAAGGAACACACATAAAAATGATGTAAAGAGAAGTGACAAGGCCAATCA
The DNA here is from genome assembly GCA_007258455.2 of Sequoia sempervirens. Lineage (NCBI taxonomy): Eukaryota > Viridiplantae > Streptophyta > Pinopsida > Cupressales > Cupressaceae > Sequoia > Sequoia sempervirens. Next base: position 66,723 of record VDFB02333102.1, read on the forward strand.
TACACTTCCAAAGATGAACAGAAAGAAAAGAAAAGAAAAAAAATGATTGGATCAAGCTTTTACTATTTATCCATAATGATGTGGATTAGATCTAGGATGTTTTTCTAGAAAAACACATACTCACTTAGAGGCGGTGGAACTTCTGGCTGTCTGTTGGGTGATAAATCCTAAAAGTTGAGAAACTTACACTCATGGATGGTATGCACTACACACATGCAAGTGGCTATGAGGAAAGTCATGCCTCTGATTGGGATTCCAACTCAACCATACCAAAGTTATACCTCCTGATAACTTTAATAAGGAACCACACAAATAAAATGGTCTTTTGAGCTTCATGAGACAGTAAAAAATTTGTATGCTTGGATCTCATGAACAAACACAATGGCTCCGCAGGCATGGAAGATTTGTTATGCAAGGTGGCCATATAACACATTAAAAATGCAACATGCAAAGAATTTTCAAATGAGTCTTACTTAGTTCATGTGAGGTCTTTAACATAGGGAACATTGTGCCTAATGTCTCTAAGAGAGGACCAATCAAAGAATATAAAATTCACAACTTAGGGGATGTAGTGCATTGCATCAAGCCACTAAGAGGAATGTAATATTCTAAGAGAGATCATGCTCACGAGGGAAATTACACCCAATGTCATCCACAAAGTGACAAACACATCATATGAAATAAGAAGGATGCACTAAGAACCAAGAAAAGGAAAATTGCAGAAGAATAATGCCAATGTATGCCCCTACTTTAAAGGAATTACTAAACACCATGTTGTCAGCAATTACTTTAAAGTAGCAAATGAAAAATGCAAACAAGAAAGGAGACATGAGAGCTAACTTGGAAATCCCTATGCCAAGTCATATGTTTCCAAGTAAAGCTACATCATGCAAGAAAAAAAGGAAAGGGAGGGGTTGCCCCCAAAATAAAAACACCAAATGCATAGGGGATCTATGGATTTGTGGTCAGTATGTTCTTCGCTGCTATGATTTTTTTTAGAGAGCTTTGAACTATCATTATCCCCCAAATACACATAGAACTAGAAGAATTACACAAAGAGAGAAAAAACAAAGAAAAGCCTCTTGGGTCAACATGGAAGAGACATAGAGTGTCTCAATGCCTTGTGTCATCCCCAAAAGGAAAACACAAGACAAATGAAAGAGAAAAGTTGAAAGAGAAAAAGGGAAAACTTTTTGGGTCAACATGAAGGATAAATGAATGTCTCAATGTACTATGTCATTTCGAAAAGGAAAAAAGAAGAAAAGGATAAAGATAAAATGAAAAGGCAAAAAGGAAAAAGAAAGCCTTTTGGGTCAACATGAAGGAGACATGGATGCCTTGATGCCTTGCGTCATCCCAAAAAGGAAAACACAAGAAAAAGAGATGAAGATAAAAAGTGAAAGTGATGCACGATATAGAGAAGAATGAAGGTACAAATAGAAGAATGTCACGAAGAGAGAGAACATCAAACAAAACATCACAAGGGATCACATCATATAAATGCAATCACACAAAAGAAAAAAGGAAAATGAAAGAGAAAATGAAAAAGACTAGTAAGGAAAATGTGAGTCAACCTATGAGAAAGTCATCCACCTCCCAATCTCAGTTTGTATAAGTGGAAGGTGAATGAGAAACAAAAGGGACAACAAAAAGTTCATTACTAGTAAAAGGCTAACAATTGCTTGCCCCCACTGAGTGCAAGACAAGAATGAGCCAAAATAGGTGATGGGAAAGGTCATGTAATAGTGAGAAGAGAATGTTCTACAACTATTACATGAAAAAGAGTAGGAGAGTATATTATGTGATCACTAGATAGTAATTATTGCCATCAAAGTGATACTTGCTCAATATTTCTTTCAATGCATGACACTCATCACTACTATGTCCAAGAACTCTATGATATGCACAATGTGGAACTTTTGCATCTTTGGGATATAGCACAAGTTGGTTCATAGGTGGTAATAATATTAATCCTTGGTTGAGAATAATTTGTAATTTTTGTTCACTTTCAGGTGGTGGACAAGAAGACTTCAATTTTTATAACTTGTAAGGCATCTTGCATTTGCTAGATTCACCTTTTTCTCTAATTGAAGAGGAGGATCTACAGTGATCTTGTCATCCTTGTCATTGTTATTAATCAAGGGTTGTTCTCTAGGAAGAAGGACATTCAAATCGGGAGGGGAGACAAAGATCATCGTACCATCATCTCAAAGCCTTAGATATTATCTAGGGGGATTGCTATTATGAGAGGGATCTTGATATCCTAACCATTTTGGTTTTTGTTCTAAGAGTTGATGAATTTCATGTTTAATTGTTGTATCCTATCCTTGTTTGCTTGAGATTATGAATCATTTGCCATATGTTTCTTCAAGGTTGATTGGAGTGTTTGTTACTTTATTATCATAAAATGGTTGAGTTTTTACTTGTCTAGAGGAACTAGGTTCACCTATTGTAGGGAACTTAGGTTCAAATTTTGTTTTAGGATATAAGTAACCAAACATCTCAAGAGGTGGTATGGTAGGAAATTTGGTTGGTTCATGGATGGATAAAAGGATGCATTAGCTTCAAGGTTTCAAAGACAATCATTTAGGAACTTATTCATGTTGTCATCTTCTCCAATGATTTCAACATCACAAGGAGGGCATGCATTAGGATTTGAAGGAGCATGATGTTAGAATCAAGGAGCACTAAGAAGGGGGTGAATTAGTGTTATCCAAAATTTAACTTTATTAACTTGATATTTAAACCGCTTATAGCATTGAACCAAAAGAAAGATGCAAGAGCACAAAGTAATCAACCACAACACCATAACACAAGGATTTTTTACATGGAAACCCTGTTAGGGGAAAAACCATGGTGGAGGTCAATCCAAAATATGAGTATACTCGAATATAAGTGTTTACAAAAGGGGAATGCACATGCATTCAGGCACACTGCCTAGAGCTCATTGCTCAGATACAAAACGAAGACTCACTCTCTTACAAACAATTTGGATTACATCTAGAATATTTGAACTGAGAAAATAGCATTTTCTAATTCCTGATTTCAATTCTGGTTAAGCACATCAATCACATTCTTGACCTTCTATCTGATTCTACTCTTTTGCTTTATCTGCTTTAATTCAGATTACAAATACTTTTATGCACAAGTGAGACTATGCATAATCACTCTACAATACTTCTAACTTCCACAACATAAATCAACA
>VDFB02333103.1:0-10821 GCA_007258455.2 Sequoia sempervirens
TGCTTTGCCGCTGTCCAATGCACTCTCTTCGGCTCCACCATGAACTGACTAAGAGAGTTTACTGCAAAGGATATATCTGGCCTGGTGTTGACCAAATACATGAGAGACCCAATCAACTGCCTGTATAAGGTGGGGTCTACATCCTTCTCCCTGAATGTCTCTACCTTCTTCCAATTCGTGATCATAGGAGTAGACATGGCTCTGCAATCCTCCATCTCGAACCTCCTCAAGATTTCGGTGCAGTATTTCCCTTGTCCAAGGAAAATCTCTCCATCTGTCTGCCATACCTCCATGCCTAGAAAGTAGTGCATAAGCCCCAAATCCTTCATCTCGAACTCTGCTGCAAGGTCCCTCTTGCTTTCCTCTATGAGCCCTAGTGAACCTATTAAAAACAAGTCGTCCACATAAAGAACAAGAATGAGAACCTCACCCCCAACCACCAAGTAGTAGAGGTTAGCATCCGCTTCACTCTTCACGAAGCCCATTCCCTGCAAGTATTTATCAATGCGCTCATACAACGCCCTGGGATCCTGCTTGAGTCCGTACAAAGCTCTCTTCAATCTGTACACATGGGTTGTACTGTTGTGTGCCACAAAGCCCTCTGGTTGTTCTATGTACACCTCCTATTTCAATTCACCATTAAGAAACGCCGTCTTGACATCCATCTGATGGATCTGCCATCCATTTGTGCTACAGAGATCCACGGCTTCGTATAAATTATGCGGCCTTTGGGCAAATGTCTCCTCATAGTCAATTCCCTCCTTGAGAGAACCCTTGGCCACAAACCTTGCCTTGTATTTCGATGCTACCATCTGCACCGTGCTTGATCTTATAGATCCAGCGTGATCCAACCACTGCCCTATCTGTTGGTCTAGGCACAACCTCCCACACATCGTTCTGCACTATTGAGGTATACTCCTCAACCATTACATCTTGCCACACTTGCTGCTATGCAGCCTCTTGATAGCTAGAAGGTTCACTATCTACCAACTGACTAACTAATGCCATATAGTCATCATACCTGGCTGGTTGTCTCCGCTGTCTACTACTCATCCTATGAGCTCCCACAAACTCCTGAGTATTACTTTGTGACTGCTGGTTCTTGCTACCAACTGTAGAGGATGAAGTATCAACCTCCATATCACCCTAATGCATCTCTTGGATCTGTTGCATCTGCTGCTCCATACTCTGCGAATTCTCAGCACCTGAGCTTGTGCATGTACTAATGTCGTACGTACTCAGCTTCCCTTTGTCCTTGCTCGGTTGAGCGATCGCGGGCTTCCACTAGTTGCTCACTCTGATCATCTGCTGGCAAATCTCTGGACCTCCTGAATGCCTTGTCCTCCATGAACTTGACATCACGCCTAACTATAGTCCTCCTGGTCCCTGGAATAAATATCTGATATGCCTTTGAGGTTTCACTGTACCCCACAAAGTACCCCTTCTCTGCAGTTTGATCTAACTTGGAACGTGTCGCACCTGGAATGTGACAATACGCCAAACTCCCAAATATCCTGAAGTGGCTAACATCTGGCTTCTTCCCTGAGAATGCCTCCTCTGGTGTCATCTTGCCTAATACCTTATGTGGAACCCTGTTTTGTATGTACATTAAACGTATTTGCGTGCCTGCGCGCCCGCATAAATAGCGTGGCATATCGGTCATCTGACATAGCCCTTGCCGCCTCTGATATAGACCGATTCTTCCTCTCAGCAACCCCATTCTGTTGTGGGTTGTAAGGAACAGTCCACTCTCTCTTGATTCCTTCCCTGGTACAGAACTCCTGGAACTCTTTTCCTTTGTACTTTCGCCTCCATTTACAATGCGGCCAGAAGAACCTTTATCTTCCTCCTGTCGAATTCTCTAGAGAGCTTTGAACTCTTAGGCGAAAACCTCATCCTTGGTCTTCAAAGTATATCAGGAATATTCCTAGAGAAATCATCAATAAAAGTAACAAAGTGCTCATATCCTCTGAGACTTGATGGGCGTTGGTCCACATATGCGAGATGTGCTAGATCAAGAACCCTTAGATCTAGTGTCACTCCTTGGAAAAGCTACTTTCGCAAACTTCCCCAACACACATCCCTTACATACATCATCATGCTCTGTGCTCACCTCTGGAACACCTATCACTGTCTCACGAAGCAATTTAAGTGCTTCGTGATGTATATGGCCCATCCTCCTATGCCATAGCTCTCCTTGATCTCTAAATTCTTGCTGCTCATCGGTGCCTTATGAGTATCAAGCGCAGCTTTTGTAAAGCCGACCGCTCCTAACTCCAATAGCTATGGGTGATTTCCAATCCTTGTGCTTAATTAACACACTTGCCCCTCTAAAGAGTACATTGTAACCTTTATCCTGAAGGACAGATATGGAAATTAAATTCATACCTAAGCCTGGCACATGCAACACATCATGAATGGGAATCCGCTTACCATTCTCCCTCTGAAATAGAACAGCCCCTTTCCCAACTGGATTGAGCTTGGACATATTCCCCATAGAAATCTGCATTCTGATGTCCTCCTCCTTATAGCTGGAGAAGTACTCTCTAACTCCTGTCATATGAAATGATGCCCCACTATCTATATACCAAACACCCTGTGAGGTTGAGCTAGCCATACAAGCTATGAGAGTGAACTCATCCTCCATTCTACTAGAGAGCTCATCTGCACTTGCTGAAGCTGCTGTCTGCTTCTTGCCTTTCTTCCTTTGCGGGCAATCGTTGACATAGTGGCCAAACTCGTGACAGCCATAGCACTTGACTTTAGATAAGTCCTTCTTCTTCTCACCTTGTGGATTTGATCCTTTACTAGACCCCTTCTTTGCTTTCCCTTTTCCTGCAAGGGCAACGTTCTCCTGTTCCACCTCACTTTGCTGACTCTTGCTACTGGTCCTACTGACAAGACTTAGTCTAAGCTCCTCCTGTGTGAAGTCACTCCAAAGTCGATCCCAACTCGGCAAGGTGTCTCGTCCATTAATAACTTGAACAAAGACATCCCACTGCTTAGTAAACCCATTTAGGGCTATCCGCACTAGCTCGTCATCACCTAGATTATCGCCAACAGCAGCCAACTCATCCTTGACAAGTCTGAGTCTGGTGAGGTAACTTGTCACGTCCTCTCCCTTGTTCATCCGAGTAGTCCTCAACTTTTCTTTGAGAATCAGCTTCCGATTAGTGGTAGCATTCTGGTACAGATTCAGAATGGCATCCCACATCTTCTTCACTGTATCTAACTCTGCGACATGTGGAACAATATGATCCTTGACACCATCAAGAATCATCCTCCTCGCCTTGGCATCTTCCTTCTTATATGCTAAGAGTTGTGCTGGATCTGTAGGTACAGGTACAACACTAGTCACATATTCCTTGATCCCATTCTCTTCCAGCAACAAAGAAATTATGGCTTTCCAGACACCAAAATTTGAGGCTCCATCCAATCTGTCCTGATCTCTTAAACCTGTTGAGGCCATCTCAAAAGATAAAAGAAAACAAATAATAATAATTCTGAAGAGGCAGGATCTTTCCTTCCTTTGTTAAGCCTTATCTGCCCTCAGATCAGCTCTGATACCATGTGAAAATTCTATTGCAGTTACTGATTATTAATCTCCTATCTAATACATAGATTATTTGACTCTGAAAATTAATTCTCAGCAAATATCGAAGAATAACACAACTGCAACTTCACCAATAAAACTCACAAGAATAGAGAAGAAAACATTCACAATAATGAACACAATATTTTGGACAAATTGTCGGAAAAACAGAAGGAAAACCACTCTACTTGAGATGAGGAATTATATTAAACCTTGACCAAAATTAAGGAATACAAAACTGCTTGCCTCTTACTGGCAGAGCTCAGGCAATATTCTTCTCCGGAAATTCTTCCCTCAATTTCTCCTGCTGAAATTCCACAGCTGCTATCCCCAACGCTATCACTGCGCCCTTGCTAACACTGCAAGACTATTTGCTCTCACTGCAATTCTACTTGCTATCACTGCAAGTCTACTTGTTGTTGTTTCTCCAATTGCCCATTGATCCCCTTTTATACTTTTCTCATTGGAAAACCAATGGCCATGATTTAATCTCAATCAATGGCTAAGATTAAATAGACTCTAAAAACCCTAACTAACTGGATTCTAGAAGTCTCTAGGAGAATCAATTTATTTAATTACATAATTATCTAGACAACTCAGCCCTTTTCTGGAGGTTTCTAGAAAATAATTAAATAATTAAATGACACTTCTAGACAATGGAGACACCTGTCCAAGCTACATAAATTAACAGCTTTCAAAACGAATACAGGGGAAATGCTAACACACACTGTCTAGAGTGGTTTTTTTGAAAAGTCTCTAAATACATTCAAACAAATGAATGAGTAGACCTCTATATAAGAATGCATAGCAATATGAACAAATAAAATGGATTTGCTGATGGCTGTAGCAACTCTCAAGCAAATGCTAATGGCGCAGCCTGGAGCAGGGCACAACCATCCATTAAAACACAGAAATCAGAGCAACTCCATTTGACTCCTTTGCACAATAATGAAGATGTGGATGCCACAACTATAGACCACTCATATCAGAAAACAGTCTAGAAAAGACTCTAGCAATTCCCAAGCAAGTGCAATAAGGGGGATGCGCTAATCTACAAAAATGAATATGTTGAATGGATTTTGAAGAGAAAGCATGATAGAATGATGAAAGCACACATCCCACGCACACATTGCAGGATATGCCAAAATGGATTTGTTGAAAACATTTCAACGTTGAGGTGCTAGTATATAAAGAAAAGAGTTTGTTTAAAGACTTTGAAAATTTTAGGCAAATGTAAATAAAGAATAGAGAATGGGCCCATTATGCAACATGAGAATGCAATGACATTTGCACAGAAAATGTATTCAAATTTCTCGAGTAAATGAAAACATTAAAGCCTTCTACTAGGCCAGAGACATCTCAAAGGGGCAACCACTGCAAGTAAGGTGCAGGCGTGCGGGGTTTGCTTGACAAAATCTCCAGATAAGAGAGGTTTCAAAGAGTACACCATTGGTGTATGAGATTGTTTGTACAAAATCCCTCAAACCACAATAAATGCCTTCATGAACTGATATGGCTGTAGGGTGCATACAAAATGAACTAAGAAGCTTTTGAGCGTTGTTTGTATTTCAAGAGGCCACACAGTCAGGAGGCAATGCACTTTGTAGAATGATTCCAGCGCCTGGAAGAAGAAATGCGGCATACATGAAAGATGGATGTATCGCGTGTTCATTGAGGAAGATTGTACGCACACAATGCATTCATTGAAAACCTTATAAACCACCATGCTGCGAATGATGCAACACAGAAGTGATGCGCCATCAAAGAAGAGGAGCTCGAGCGAATGAAAATTAGGACACAAACAAGTGAAAGCAGAACGGATTGAAATCAACTGTTCAGAAGTGAGATGAAGATCCAGCAAGATCTTGACCCTTCCCCGCCAAATAGTCCAAGGAAGGTGCAGACGGATTAAATTCAGTGAGCGCGCAGGGTAAGCATAGCAAGGTTTTGATTTTTGATAAGGCAAAACATTTAAAAAGGTTTAAGATGTTGCTCGATAAACATAAAAGGTGGGCCCCAAGGGGAATGAAGGTACAGATAAAGTTAGTTGCCCCAGACATTTTTAGATGTCTTTCGTATTAAAGGGAAAAATATTTCAAATGAAATATTTGAAATAAAATATTTAAATGTCTCCTCTCAGAAAGTGGATAACGAACCTTCAATTGTGGTAAACTAGCAATCGCACCAGTGGGGTGCAATGGGTACGCCGAAGACAACATACCGAACTTCGTGTTAATTTTTTTAATTAGGAAGTGATAAAAATTATTTACTGCTGTAAAATTCATTTATAGTTGATAACAAGAAGTAAAAATTAGAGAGGAAATATTTAGTGTAGAAACATATATAAGCAAAGCACAATATTTTATGTGACAGAGTATACAACTATCTAGCACCCATATTTCTAAGCATTATAAGTTATCCAAGAATTCAAAGTAATTAACCACAACATTTAAATGAACAACACAAATGCATATGTTTATTTTGAGGAATTGAAAACTCTCAAGCTAGTTAAACTCCTTAAATAAATTTAGACAAAATAAACCCTCCCATAAACTCCAAAAAGAAAAAAAACTGCACAAAAGCCTACCAGACAATAATTAACTTAAGAGATTGACTCATGATTTTCGAAATGTGCATAAAACCTTTTTGTTGTATAAATAAAAAATAAAAACTGCACCAAATAACCCAGAGAGAAAAAATATTATATTAACTTTCATGAATGACCAATATAGGTCAAGAGGACTGAAGAATACATCCAAGAACAATGGAAGTTTAATGTATTAAGATTTAGAGATGTATACTGTTTTGTCTGTGAAAATAGCTCTGGCAACCATTTCATTTACAACTTTAGTCATAGCTAGTATACATTGAATAAGAAATAATATATGGCTTGTTGTAATGCCAATCCCTTAAATTTGGACAGTTGGTCTAAAAAGTAGAAGCACCAGTATATTGGCAAAAAACTAAGATAGTATTAAGTTTAGCATATGAAGATGTTCTCTACTGTTCATTGTGAATATCTTTGGCAACCATTGCATTTACAGCTTCAGCTGCAGCTGCTATACATTAAATAGCAAATAATATTTTTAGAAAACTATCATAAAAATAGCATTAAGAACAAAGAAAAGAGAAAAAACAAAAAATTTAAACTATGAAATGAACATAAATTTGTTACAATGGTATGACATATTATTGATGTGTACTAAATCCTATAATAAGTTTAACCGAAATCAAGAAATTGTGAAGGACTTTATTGTAAACTTCTATTTATTAATTTTATTAATTTTTTATGTTAAGAAAACTTGAAAGTAATAAAATTAGAGCTTGAAAAGGAGATAAAGAAACAAGTTAATGAAACACCCACCAATTTTGTTTTGCATTCCATAAAGCAAATGATCTCACTCCCAAACTCCAGTCTATCTGTCGATGATAGTGAACTGGACATGGCATTAGATTCAATTATTCAGATTGCCAAAAAAATCAGGATAAACACAGGAAAATCAGGATACCTGAATGAATAATGAAATAGTTATATATTGTTCGTGACATCATGTAATAAAAATCAACAAAAAACTTTAAAAAGTACATCATAAAGAAGTCATTAGTGGAACTTGTTTTGGATATACTAACAAGACAAAGCAAGAATACCATGCAAATGTAACAATTCTTTACAGAATTAGATTGAGACATGTGACCTCATTAAGAATTGGATTTAGGGGATGCAGATGATAGCCATGCAAATGGAAGACAAGAATCATAGGGAATTGTAGAACATGGATATAAACAAACACATTATTTCTTGCAAAATTCACCATATTTACTGATTTAATAAGTCAATTTTTTGCTCTACTTTGTTGCAGAACTGATTCTTGTATTTGTGGTCTTGTAATATATCACACAGTCAAAAAACAAAAACAACTCAAAGTTATAAAAGAAGCAACCAATAGTAATGTCCTTGAAGAGGCTAAAAATTGAGAAATACTATGCTCAAAAAGGTCCACTAAAAACATTGCCAAGGTTGTGAAGGAAAATGCAGAAAAAAATGGATAAAATAAAATAGAAAGATCATATTTTCCCTTTGTTTACAAATTTGAGATACAAATATCAGCTTGAAGAGATAACGAGAACTGTGCATAGTGCCAAAATTATGGGTAAGCTCCTTGTAAAAGTGATATAGTTTTAGTTGACATTTCAACATAAAAACGTTCAATAATGACTTTGCCTAAAATCACAACAGGTAATGATTTGTTGTTTTTGAAGCTAGATTAAAATATTGTATGGTGAAAATGAGTATAGAAAATGAAATTAGATTTCAGAGTTCAGACAAAAATCTTGCCTTCCACTAAGAAAGTTCAAAATTCAGGTCCACAATTTTTATGCTTGCTTTAGTACACAATTTTGAACAAAGTTTACCACAAAGAAATGCCAGACTAAATAATACCAAAATATCGTCAAGGTCAAGAAGAAAAGTATCCCTTCTTAAACAATAGGGAATTGGTAAAATTTATACTAAAACAAGAAAGTTGTTGATTCCTTTGGAAATATAACTTGAGGAGGGTACAAAAGGGAGTTTTAAGAAGATTAACTTTAAACGGAGTGTTGTCATAATATAAACAGTGTACAGAATCAAAACATGGCAAGTGACATACGGCAACAATCTGCACAAATTGCGTCCTGCTATCAATGATGCTGATAAGTAGCCAGAAATTGAAGCTGAACTAATAAGCTTTCCTGAAGCATTTCAAACTAAACAACTTATCATACAAGGATGTTTTTCTATGCGACCAAGCTATTCATCCTCTTATATAAAAGTTTGATTTTTGAACAGTTTTCTATGTTTTGTATTTACATTTCCAATCGCAATCAATAATCTATCACTAGTCATTCAAAACATTTTTGTAACATGAATTTTATGATCTGAAACATGATACAAAAACTATAGAATCTGAAATAGGCAATAAACAGGAAATAATAAATGCAAAAACAACAAACAAAGAACAGAGCAAAACACAGAATTCTTTAACACAAACACAACCTCTTTTAGTGTTCTGATACCAAACTCAAACTCCTAATCAAGATGCAATGCCAGGATTCAATACTGAAGGCATTACCTCCTAAGAACTACAAAATTCAGTTGGTTAAAACATAAAAGTAAAATTCAGTAAGAAGCTAAAATCTATCCTCATATACAAGCATTGCAAGATCTGGCTGATTCAACAACCAGCTTCAATCAACGAACAACTAGAAACATGGGCCTCAAAGTCTTTGATTTCATTTTTCATGCTCAGAGTAGATTTGCATCCATTTGCTAGCCTAATTGCTATTGTGTCAAGAATTTCTTAAGGCAAAAAAATAAAACCAGAAAAAAAATTAGGCGCAATAAGAACAATACCAGGCATTGAGATTGAGATGGCTTGGCTAGCTTGCAAAGTGTAGTTTGAATTTTATAAGTTTAATATTTTGCAAAAATCTAGTCACAAAAATGAACAAACACAGTAATTATTTCCAATCTACTTTCTTAACACAAATCACTTATAAACACTTAAAATGCATTCTAAATCAATAACCCTGGAACTACATACCAAACTACAAACAACATTGTGAAATCAGAGGTATGAGCAAAAAGAAGTTGAAAGAAGTCACAGTTATAAGGAGTAGCAGCTTATATCATGGTGAGGTAACACAGTAGAAAAGACCATGCAAAGAAAAGACCAAAGACCATTTGCAATTAGTAGAGGTAAAGTGGATAATATCACCAAAAGACAGCAACTTCAAAGCGAAAAGTGTGGAGGATGATTCCCACCACAAAGGACACAGAACTTGACAACAAATGTCATGGATATGTGGATTTCACCATTACAAAATTTATATCTAACAATATAAATATTTAGTTAATGCAACAATAAATTTATGCCCTTTTATTGGCATCAATTTTGAGTGAATTTTGGGCAGGTTTTCAAGTTACTGATTCTCTGTGAGGCTTGTGTGGATATGACATTCCTTAAGAATAATGAAAATAACATCATTTTGAGGCATAAATGCAAGCCAAGCAATACTTAGTCATGCTGGAGAAGAGTAGCTTTGAAAATTTATACTTCGGTATCCAACATAATGAGTATACTTGGGTATGCAACATAATGAGTACCCTTCATTAATGCAATTAAGATTTAAAACCAACAGGTTGGTGATAAGCTTGAGCTTAATTTATGACTAAAATTTATCAGGTCTATATTTTTTATTTGATCTTTATTCTTGTCAAAAAATAAAATTATATCACGTGATGATAAATTTCTATGTAAAGATGCTTCTAATTATCACACTTGAGAAAAGGCCAGACCAAGAATAATAAGAATACAGAGTAACAGAATGTGGGTTGATATGCACTTAGCAAGTTAGATCCATGCCTTAAAAATAGAAATTTTTAACGCTCCAAACACAGTAGGCTCTATGTATATCTTAGTAAATTATCATATTTTTCAGAATTGGCATGGACTCCTTAAGGATAACCATAGAGCAATAGTAGTTATTTATTGAAGGCAAGCGATAGTTTTTGGATCCATGCATGAATAGGATGTCATCTGACATTGCCTTAATAACTATTCTAAAGGCTTTTGATTCACACATGGTAGCAGTGCATATCACCTCCAAATTATCAGTTTTTTAAAGCAACTTACCTATTTGGGGTTGTGCTCTCACATCAATTCCTTTACCTAAATCTTCCTCTCCCTTTAAATCATCTTGAATTCTTTGAAACATGATATGCAACAAGTTCATTACAGCGGTGTGTCAGTCCCTACCACTAGATGGATTATGTTTTGTTGTAAATGTATTTGAGGAATCTCCTTGTTTATGGGATGAATGAGGAATGGATTTAGAGATGTTTCTAAACTATTGCTTAGGGTAGAGAAGAGAAGATTCTGATTTCTTTAGAAAATCATTCTCACTTTTAAGCAAAAAATGATTGTTGAATGTGTTACAATTGCTTGTTGCAAATGGTTGAATATGAATAAATCAATTGTCCTGCTGTTTATAATTGTCTTATTAACAGAGTGTGAACAGAAGTATACAGTTTTCCTTAAAATGGTCACAAATATAAATTTGGAATTGTACTTGGAAAAACCACAAATTGAAACACATTTCACAAGCCTTTAATAATCCCAATTTGTTTGATTTTGTTGAGATTAGATTGATGTTAAAATGGAGATCATAGAGGCCTGTGAAGGAAGGAT
>VDFB02333104.1:0-32956 GCA_007258455.2 Sequoia sempervirens
TTTAACAAGAAGTGAACTTATTTCTAGTACAATTTACCAACCTCAAATAGATGAACAAACTAAGATTGTTAACAAATGGGTGGAAGGATATTTAAGAAACTATGTTTCTAGTCATCAAAATGCATGGATCAGATAGGTTCACTTGGGGGAGCATTGTTACAATACTACATATCATATGTCCATCAGGATGACACCATTTTTGGCCTTGTATAGTTATGAGGCTTCAACTTTCATTGACCTTGTTATTTATGACAACAAGGTACCGGGGGCTAAAGATTTGATTCGGAAAAGTTAGGATATTTTGAAATCTCTCAAGGACAACCTCTAGCATGCTCAAAATCAACAAAAATTATATGTAGATCAGCATCATTTTGAGTGCATTTTTAAGGTCAGTGATGTAGTTTATTTAAGATTGCAGCCTTATAGACAGTCCTCTGTTAAGAGGAGTGGTGCAAAAAAGCTTAAGCCTTGTTTTAATGGCCCATATAGGATCAAACAACTAATTGAGGAAGTTGCTTATGAGTTGGAACTGCCAAAGCAAAGTAAAGTACATAATGTGTTTCATGTTTCTCACCTCAAAAAGGCACTTGGAGAGTAGGTTGTTCCATCAATTGAGTTATCTCCCTTGGATGAAGAAGGAAGTTTATCTTAATTCTAGAAGAGATTGTTGATTTCAAAGAATGGAAACTAAGAAACAAAAGCATAGAAGAGTATTTGGTCCATTGGAAAAATCATCCAGTTGAGGATAGTTCTTAGGACTGAAGATTCTAAACCATCCTAATTTGCAATTGCTTGAGAACAAGTAATTTTGGGGAAGGAGGAATGTCATGTACCCTTCTTGAACATAAGTTCACAAATGACCCTTAGTCTCATTCTGTAATTTTCTAGTAGACAAATGACAAGGTAAAAAGGGAAAATTAATTAAATAATCAAATATTTAATTTGTTGAAAAGTAAAATTTAAAAGACAACTCATATTTAATTATCTATGTTACTGGTTTGGCCCTTAGGGCCTACCAGTTAAGGTTCAAATCTGGTCGGCACTAGGGGCCATCCAAGGTCTCATCCTAGCACCATGAGTTCGTCCAAGATGAACCCAAGCAAACCCACAACAAATTTCATTGTTTTTCATGCCTAGCTAGTGAATTTTGACATTTTCTTAATTTTTTCCTTCTAATTTGGCCTTTGACTTTGACAAAATGCCCAAAAACAACCCCCTAACCCAAAAATGTGGATTCCAAGACTCTTTCAAGACAAAGTCATTTCCTTTATTGTGAATGCAAAACAAAAATATGATTCATCCTTGTTGAACTGTCATTCTTGCTTGCCTTTGTATGAATATAGTTGAAGATTGACTATTGAAAGTTCCAAAGACATTGGTTTGCTATTCCCACACATTTGCAAGAGCCCATTTTTGCCAAAGAGATTGCAGAAAAATATTTCTACAAAAGAGGTAGGTTTCTTTTAAGTTGTTTTTTTTTTTACATTTCTTTTTTAACAATTGAACTCCTTTGTTTCGTTTTCATTCTTCTATGAATCCATAACACATGTTTAATTTTTTAAATGAGTTAAGTTGTATATATATTTTTTGTTTTGATTTGTTTTGATTTGTTTTGATTCTTCGAATGTGTTGTTTAATGAACTTGTCATAGGGATTACAATGGCAACTGTAATGACCCCTATCCTAATTTTCCCTAGAATTTGCCTAATGATCACAAATTACAACAAATTAGGGTTAGGGATTCACCTTGTTAAATAAATCTCTTAAATGAAGTAATCTTGGATTGGAATCTTGCATTCACCTCATGAACAACATTCCACAATATGATATATCTATTTGTTGATATTAGACAATTACATCACATTTATACATATCCAAGAAAGCCACATATTAAGACTAAGAGGAGGGAAATGGAGGGTCCACCCAAAGTCATATGCCAAGCCTAAGAGGTTGTATACCACAACTCTCCCCGTTGGCGACTTGTACGTGCTTTCCCCATCTATGTCACAACCTCGGAAGACACTTTGCCCACTTGTGGGAACAGGCGGTAAGCAGGAATTCTACACCTAATGTTATTATGCAGAACCCAATTTTGTACTCATATGTAAGATAGCTATTAACAGATTTGGCAGAATCAGATCTCTACAAATATAAAATGGCAAATAATGGATTCCCCTTTGTCTCCGGGTCTGTATGTTTCTCCTCCTTAATTGATGATCTGTTCCTAACACTCAGAGGATATCATTAGTGTAGAACAAACAAATAAGAGTCTATTACCCAAACTTATATTAAAGCATCAAAATTACTTATAAGGCTCAATAATTGCTGCAAGCAGCATTATTGCATAATCGTAAGTATTATACATATACACATATATATCTTATATAAATATATATATGTATATATGTACTTATATGAACTTATCTGGTTATGTTTGCTGCTGTGCTCAGAAACACACATTTCCATCGCTGTCTTTAATTGCTTACTATTGTCTTATGAATTCTTGGCCCTTATGGGGGTCGTTCTTATTTGAATCAAGATTAAATCCCTTTTTAAGACTCTACTCGTGCCCCGTGGAATATATTTTTTTTGGTGCCTCTGGACCATTAAATGAATCACTGTATTTCTGTATTTTAATTGTTGCTTGTATTGTATTCTTCAATTTCATCCCTGTAAGTCCTTACCCCCTTTATCTCTCTGCTTAACTCTTCCTTTATATCCTTATGTCTCTCTAAAGAGAGACATCCTTTTAACAGACAAAACCTTCAGAAAAGATGTGTCCCTATTTGTTCCCCTTCACATAAATGGGGTGCTCCATTATTAATATAAATTCTGCCTTTAAAGACTTAATCGCTGCTTGTTTAGTAAATGATACTAATCACTGTATTATTAAATACATCTCTGCTCCTTTATTACATCGCTGTACCTTGGCAGTTATTTGCAACCATTCACAAATAATTTATGGTTATCTCCTTGAAACTCCCAATGTATTTCTCCCCCCCCCCATCTATCCCTCTTCACATTCTCTTTATACTTTGTAGAATCCAAGAGGGGCAACCATTTGGAGAGATGACTTCATGGAGAGGTCCGCCCTTTTGCTAAAATCCCCTTTTGGCATAAGCGATGCCCTTTTCTGTATTTACTAATCCTTAATCGTCACTGCTTTCCCTAAATGATATGAATAGCTGCCTTTAGTGGAAACCTTCGCTTATTCCTCACTCAGCTGATTAATCGCTGCCCTTTTATATATTTTAATTTTTAGTTTATTTTTCATAAGGAGTCGGCCCTCAATGTAGGGTCAGCCTAGCTTAGAAGAAATTAATTAATTTTTATTCAGGCACTTCAAGGTGGGCACCATAATGAAGGAGGTCGGCCCAGGTTGTTTAACTTAATTTATTTATTTTTATTCTTATCACCGCATACAATTTCATTTTCCCAGGCTGAGTGTTGTGGATGGGTGAGAGCATGTCTTCATGGCGGAGACATGACAATTCACCTTGCCCAAGATTGCTTGTCCTCAAGCAATCACAACTTAATATAGGAATTGGAGATTCTAGAACCAATTGATGATTATTTTGGTTATGTTTGACTCTATGTATGAGGATCATTTATTGTCCCATGCACTATTACTTCCCAATATCTTCTACAACAAAATCAAGATTTTTGAAATTGACAAGATTTGTTACTTAAGACAATTTTTTTTTGTTACTTAAGACAATTTGGTGTGCATTGTTATTTTTGTTCATCATTTCAAGTACAAGTTTTATAAGATCAAGGACTAAATATCGGCACCTTTTCCTTAAAGAAGTTAGGTCTAATTTAAGATAATTCATGCACTTAGACCTTAATAAAAGCAAGAAGAGACCACAACATAGTTAGGACCACAAGATTAGATGATCTCTAAGGTTTGTAGAACAAAGAGAATGGAGAAGAGGACTATGAGAGGTAGCCAATGAGACTCTAGTAGTACAAATTCAAAGCCGAAGTCTGTCCTAAATCAGAAGTCAGAGTCATAGTATTAATTGGATTCATACTCAGGAGCAAAGATATCAAAGCATTCAAATTGTTATGAATAACCAAACAAAGGTGGGTGGAAGTAGCAACACATCTTCCATCACTAGAGGAAGGATATGTTGGACTTTTAGACCAAGTTTGGTATGAAGAATCAATAGAGCCTCCTCTAGACAAGAATAGTCTTTGTTGTGAGACGGAGTTCAAAGATTTCTTCACAAACAAATAGAGGGAAGCATGTGAAAGCAACCTTTAAGGCATCAATGAGTTGTTAATAGAAGAAGAAATTGACCCAAAAACTCCAAGGCTAAGGGTTGGAGCATACAAAAGAGAACCAAAAGGTGAAACAAGTGTATAGAATGTTGAAGTTGCAAAAATATTAGAGGATTACCAGATGTTTGAGGTGCTAAGGGAGCATTGGAACATCCAAATTAGAAATTCCTGAGTAGATTCCAAGCACTTAGTTTGCAATAGGGTAAAACCATGGTGACTCCATCCAGCCCAAGTGTAGAAAGGAAAAAGTTGCATAAGTTTACATGAGATGGATCAAAGGATTCAATAAGACATTGTAAGAATTGTGAAACCATTTGGACAACAAATGCCCAAAATGACAAAGCATATAGGCAACAGTCCTTTCTAGTCACCCTAAGAGGTGTGGCTATCGATTGATACACGAAGATTGAACTAGCCTCCTGAAATATATGGGAGAAATTACAAAAGGATTTTGAAGAGGAATGCAAACTGCTTCAAGATGATAACAAAATTGTAGCAAAAGGCTATTTCAAATAGCTCCTGGTGACAAATGTACAAAGGTTGGTCCTAGTACTAGAACTAGAAGCAAAAAAAATAAAATCCTTCAAAGAGGAAATAGAAGAACTATTCGATTAGGCGACTAAGATCCTTGAAAAGATGTAGTTGCAGTGGCTTGTTTGTCCCTCTTTTTTCTATGTTGTGTTGGGGTTCTTTTATGTTTTCTTCTAATGTGTTGTTGGGTTTGGTGGTTGCAAACATTTTGTTGTTACTTTATTGTTCTTTTGTTATTGTAAAGGTTTTCAAAACCCCTTCAAAACCTATTTTACCTCTTAATCAAAAACAAAATTGTAATAGAAATCTACAACATCAAGCAAGGTAAACATGAAAGTGTAAAAAATTTATAATTGTAGGCACAAGAAGTTACTCGTAAAATTAGAAAAAGAACCAACAGATAGTTCTAAGAAAAGGTGGTTCATTGAAGGCTCCCTTTATTAAGGAAAAGGATGAAAGTTGTACCAACTTCATTATACATAGAAGCATATAATTGACAGTTCGACATAAAAAGTGTAATGTCCCCGTTTTCAGCGTGATCTTGTTGGGAGATGGTTAGCCTTTTTTGGGACCCTTGTGGGCTAACTGGATTGGTTAGAGGGTCAATGGTACCTTCTGGAGAGTTCGGTCAATTTCATTTTCTGAGATCGTGGATAGGCTCATTGCAGGCCTTGGCAGTACAGGAGTTTCTTTGCTTCTGACGGCACTGAATTCTGTTGAGAATTGAGGGAGATAGGCTTACTTAAGTGATTTAAGTTATATTTTAACTTAAAGTCTTTTTATAAAGTCAAATTGACTTTATAATTCTTATATCACTTAAATAAAGTCTAAAGTGAATATTTTAAGTTATATCTTTTAATCACTTAAAGGAGGCGCCTAAAATCAAAGTCTAGACTATGGAAAGTGACTTAAGTTTATTTCCATAAATTTAAATGATCTAAAACCCTAAAATGTACGGCCTCCTTGGGTTTTCACCTCCTTTGCTATATAAGGGATTTGGGCAATGAGAAATTCATCTTTTTGAATATTTCAACTTTGCCTTGGAGGCTTTTTCCCTTGCTTTCATCCTGTGATCAGGTTTGCAGCAAATCCACCATTGGAGAACGAAATCTCTTCAGTGTGAGCACTTGTGAGGCTGTGAGAGATCAGCTGAATTGGTGCAGATTGAGAGAGCTTCATTTCAGAAGTTCTGCAGTGCTTCAACAGATTTTTTGTACTGTTCTTCATCAGAAACAGAGGGTTTATTGGTTGGTGTTCTTCCTTCACCATGGCAGGCTTCATGGCTGTTTGGGCGCACCTTCAGAGCTGGTTTTTGGTTCTTTTTGCTTGAGGGGCGTTGGATTTTGAGCTAGGGCGTGTTTTCTTCTTGGAGAAACACCTATCTTCTTGAGGGTTTCTCTCCATCATCTTCAGCACTTGGCATTCCCTCTTCTATTGCTCAAGTTTCACAGCTGGATTCAGACTTTGTTTCATCCTATTTTGAATATTGTCAGATTTTCATGTATAGACTGGCAAACTGGCTTCGTTTTTTAATTAAATAAACTGGAGGCTTTCGGGTATGTTTATATGTTCTAAATCCATTGTTGAGCTTATTAAATACCTTCTACAATTTCAGTTTGATTAGATTTGCTCAAGTTTTCATTCTGTGAGCTTTAATATGATGCGCACCTTCTCTTCTGTCTACAAAATTTCTCTAAAAAACTAAAAAACACAAATAGACTTAAGAAAAAGACAGGGGTTTGAGTAGTGAGCTAGCAAGGCTCATCACAAAAAGTGAGGATAAGATGTCTTCATGATCCAAAATAAAAACAGATGAAGATGATGGATCGAATGGAAGCATTGACAATGAATCTAGAATACAACCACTATGGAGAGATATTCTTTGAATGATAAAGGAATTGAAGGAAGAGAAGGAAAATAGCTAAAATCCTAAAGAATTATGGTGTATAGATTGCAAAAGTGAAGGTCACATCAAAGCTAACTATCCTAAGAAAATGTTGTGATATCTATTAGATAATGAGCCATTCAACAAAGGAGTGCCTAGACAATCTAAAGACTAAGACTACACAAGGAGAGCAATTCACTCCACCAAGCACTCCATCAAAGCCACAAAATAACATGAGCGCATTTTTGGGCAGCTATCAAAATCAAAGAGTAGGTCGAAGTCGAATATAGTACAACTCCAAAGTTTGTCCCATTATCCAATGTCTGCATCCCCCACCCCGTTCAGCAGTCTTTCAGCTAGTCCCGCCTTCCGGCCCCCAGGATCCTTGCTTCGCACCCTCCCAGTCGGTATGGTCTTGTCTTGCCCCATCCATCAGGAGGGATCCAGAGATCCAGGAATGCAGGGAAGCCCAACCGGCCAAACCATTAGATAAGGAATGGAGGAAAGCCCACCCATCCAACCAGAGGGAAGCTATTATAGTGCCACAGTCCCACCTATCCTCACAGTGAGCAGCAATTTTATCTCCCATCCCACTCGAAGTTCAGCAGGAAGGCCCAGGAAGGTCGCCCCAAGACCCCACTATCCTATTTGCCTAGGGTGGGACACTTTGCTAGTGACTACCATAGAAATTGGAACTAAATGGGACTACTTTGTAAATGTTGGACTAGAGATTAGGATAATGCAAGATGTCTAGAACAAAAGGGAGCATTAATATAATTGTTGTAGAGAAACATAATGAAGTATTGGTCGTTACTTAAACTCAAGCAAAGATGGTTGTGTACCCAGAACCATGTATTGAAAAAGAAATACTATGTAAAGCAAGAGCTAAGATGAAGCATGCTATGGATAATGAATGTTGCCACTCAAATGCAAATGCTAGTTCAATAACAAATCAAATGCAATCTGATAAAATTGTTGCAAGGCAAGTACTTCAAACCACCATATCAATTAAAGTAGTGGATTTATTACAAAGTATTCCCGAACTCAAAAGTGCAATAACTAATATTATATTTGAGAGGGATGAGATGATGCACACCACTACCATTTAGAATCTAGAGATAATGAAGACCCATAACCAAACCTTCATTGTCAAGATACCAAGTGATTGATTCCATGTTATTGATGGTTAACATGGTAAAGAAATCAACGATGGTGCACATGGAGATCCTTGGAAGGAATCTGCTACAAACAGCCAGGAAACCCTAGTTAGTAAGGGTTTGATTGAAGAAAAATGATTTTTGGCCCATTCCACCGGTGAAAAGGCTTCATAATCGGTAGAATTGATGTAGGTAGGATGTGTTTAGTGTTTTTAGTGTTTGCAAGAGCAGGGGATGGAGTTGGGTGCAAGTTTGAGAAAGCCCTAGCCTAATATCATCATGTATTAGGCTTAGGAGATAGGTAGACCTAGGGTTTTGTAGAAAGGTCGTTTAGAGGTTGTTGCAATTGATGGAAATTGCATATACAAACCCCATGTAACATGTTGGAAGCCTTGGAGTGAAGTTTTGAAGTTTGGAGATAGAATACCATATTGTTGCTTTGTTGTTCAAGCCTAATTAGGCCTAATTGGAGCGGTAGAAGATCAAATTTGAGGGCTTTGTTTCAAAGTAACCCTATCTGCAAATTTGATATGTTTTCAAGTGGCATAAAGGGTATCTAGAATGGTGTTCAAATTCTGGGTGTGAGGTTTGCTCTGGAAGTTATGTGGAAAAACCCCTGTTTGGAGTATTATTAGGGGAATTGGAGAATTGTGAAGGAAACTCACCAAGTTAGGGTTCTAGAATTGCATAGTTTGTTTGATTGAGTTAGTATTGAAGTCATCCACCTTGCTCTGCATCAGAATCTCACTAACACAATTATTGATGGCAGGTTAGGTGTGAATGTACTTTTGGTAGACACATGGAGAAGTCTAGGCAAGCCGACCTTTTGGCCTCCAACTTTCAGGTTGGTAGGAGTGGATCAACAAGGGATTGAAGTAATTAGAATCCTCATGGGGAAAAGATACTTAACTGAAGTCAAGCATTTTTATTATATTTTGTGGTCATCTCATTATAGAACTGTAACAACCTATCTCTTGCGTAAATTAAAAATTTTCAAATTTCACTTCAAACATATAAGAGTAACAAGTAACAAAGGTATTACAATAAAAAGTTTCCTTTGAAATGCACACAAGTTACAATATATTTCCACATGAATTCCATTTTCATTGCAAATATAAATCAGAGTACAAAAGTAATACAATTACATACATAGCTTGAGAGCTTTTGAAAAAATAGTAGTAAGACGGTCCAGGTTCCTTTCCTTTCAAATCTTGGTGCATCGGCTGCTTGTTGTGGAGGAGAAACATCACACAGGTGCTTTTCTGCCAACCATGGACTTATAATGCGGTCCCCCGCACACCTATCATTTGATAGATGGCCCTCCCATCGAAAGAAGAGATTGGTAGGGTATCCTTTAACGATTACCAACTGAGCATAGTGTTGTGTCCTACACAACTAGAACCTTGCTATTTCACAATCTCGAACTAGTACAAGGATCACAATGAACTGACAATGTAGTCTCAACTATCTCACACCTAAGTGGATGTCGTACATTTCACTACTTTGGCCAAAGTATTCTCATTCAGTACTTCGAATGAAGGTCATCTATCATAAACACTACTCAGGGCCGATTTGACTTAAGGCTATCTTACTCTATGCATAGGCTATGTCCTTCAATGGGTATTCAATCACCCCGGACTACCTACAACAAACTATCTACTTAGAAACAAAATAGTCTACAAGTGTCTTGTAACTTAACTCCTAATCTGAAAATCTTTATCCTAGGAGTGCTTAGCTTGTCACAATTAACCTAATAACTTAAGCTTAAGACCATACTTGGTTCTGCCTTCATTTCGATCCTAATAGATAATAACTACTTCATCGCATTCTCCATATATGGAGATCATACAAAACATGCAATATTCATTCTAAATGCATTTAAATCCCTTCCTTTATCTCTTTCACATTATTTTCCCTTTTATGCAAAACATTTAAACCATTCCCTTAATTTCCTTCCACATAAATCCCCTTTTCACAAATTCCCTTTTTCATTTATTCCCTTACACAAATTCCCTTTTATGCGTAACTTATAAATGTTTTCCTTAATAATTCTATCCTCTTATAACTATGGAAAACAAACAAGCACAAGAAAATAGAAACCAGCACTCAAATTAAAAGATACAAAATGAATAAGTTCCATGCCTGTTTTAAATCTTCTCCTTCCAAAATCGTACTTCTAGTCCCTCTTTCAATCAAGCTTCCAGAAAAATAGTGACTTCTTACTAAAATCGACTTCCCAGTGATGGCTTCTCACTCTATAATGAACTCCTTATGAATCTTCACTCAATAATGAACTCACCACTAATTTCTTACTCAATAATGAACTCACAATGATTTCACTCTCAGCTGTATTGGGATTATTCACTGTCTATGGAAAATTGCTGGTAAAATCTCTATATTTTCTACTTAGAAAAACAGAGTATGTAAACAAAATTATGAAATAGAAGTGAAAGCTCAGAGAAATGTTAAACTCAGATTCCTCAAGTGGTGAAGTATAGAATGGCAAGGCGTCTATATATAGGGCCTGAAATGCAACGTTTTCCACTTAAGAAGGCATGATAAATGACAGCACAATGCCCAGAAACATTCAAAGAGAGACATGGCGGGTTTCTAACCCCTTACTCATCAAAATAGAAGTGATTCGACTTCATTTTGAGCCAGCAAAACAAGAATAAATCAACTCAGTAAGAGAAATCACCACCTACAGGAAACTTACCTATAATGGCGCCCATGTAAAAATGATTCATCATTTAGTGAATCGGTCAAGGCAATACTTTAAACACCTCACCAGTTGCAGGTTGTGTCGCCCACATTCATAGCATTGGTTGAAAATTTCTTCAGGCGACCTGCATATTTCCTCAAGCACCATTTTCACGGGAAAGCTTCTTTCAACAATTTTTTCCTTTTTCCAAAAGTTTAACTATTCACTTACAAAATATTTCTATTCCTCATTGAACTTTATGTTTTAAATTCGTTTAAATGAAAAGGCTCAATTCTCTTTTACTTGAGATTTATTATTTCTCCATAGTTTAATTCAAGAGATTTATTATTTCTCTATAGTTCTATTTTAAATATTTACTCCAAGTAAAAATTTAAATCTTTTAATTTTTCCATATTTAAACTTTAATATTTACTCCAAGTAAAAATTTAATCTATTTTCACTTTAGAGATTTATAATATTAAAATATAATTCCTTTATATATTTTATTATATAAATATTATTATAGTCCTAAATATATTAAACATATATATATATATATATTTAAATACCCGAGTAGTTATTTATATATTTATATTTTAATATAACCATAATAATATTATACATAATCCATAATATATAATTACATATGTATTTATATATTTAACAATTATATAAAAAATATCGTGAGCCAGTTAGCAACCCGATATATAAATAAATATATATATATACATTTTTATGTAAAGTCATCAGGCAATAATAATATTATATTATTAATATCCACAAATAATAGGTAGCGTGTGTATATATACACACATATATACTCATATATACCTCAGTGCATATGTATGTGTATGTATACCATGTCGACACATACGTATGAGCATATCCATTTGCCTATCATACGTCTATATCGATATGTTTATACATATGGATACGTGTACATGATGTATACATGTGTATACATACCCACTCAACCTATACACATATATCCACTCACATTTTCCACACAATGATCACAGTATAGTAAGTCTGATAAACAAACAATCATCACTCACAAAGCACAAAGAAGTAAACCAAACTCCTAAAGCCTATGGATGACTTCTCAAGACCAACTTATCTGACTTGGTTCCTCCAAACTTATAATGACGTGTGTGTATATGCTCAAATGGTTCTCGTTACTGTTTACCCGACCAAGCTCCTCTCCCGAGTGATATTTCTCCTCTACTTGGAGGAATGGTCCTCATACCTTCACATAATGACATGACAACGGAAGTCTTATGTTCTCAACAATGCAGTATACATAAAACATCTCAAAGGTTAGAATAAACATTATTCAACATCTTACATGTAACATTCATCTAGGATTACTTCAATAGAAGTAACAATCAAATGAGACAATCATTAAATGGTGACACATTCATATTGACAACAAGAATAGCATGTTTTATTCATCACATTGATTCAGTCACTACAATCAATTGCCCTATGCAATAGTAGCTATACAATCGGGGTGTAACAAGAACAAAGCATATGATGCATTGTTGGGTTAGGGTTGGCTAGTAGTAGCCAAAGCTGACCACAACTAGAAAAAGAATGCACTTTCCATTGGAAACAAGGGCAGAAAGTATATAATTGATCTAAAGAATCAAGCGGTAAGTGAGGAAGCAACTTACTCAAGTTCCTCAATTTGTCAAATTTGGACTCCAAAGAAAATTAGACAAAGAAGCATGATCAAGGTCCAATGGAACCAAATGCCAAAGGAATTTTGGAATCGTAGTCATGTTCAAAAGATGAAACAAATTCCCTTCATGGCTTGTTCCACTAGCAAATGGAGGACTATTAAGTATTTTTTGTCAAATTACAATTTTATTGAAGTTGCAAAGATCAACGAAGAGGAACAAGGACTACACAATGACAAGCAGAAAATGAAACTAAAATTTGAAAGTTGAATAGTTCATGTATGCTAGACAAAATGCATGGTTTGCAAAGGTTGGAAGTTCTGAATATGGTTGACTTCAATGTTCTAGTAGAAGTGCTCAATTCATTGCAAATCCCAAAATTAATGAAAGTACACCTTAAAATAATAATAATAATAGAATATTTTATTTGGAGCCCTTATGAATACTTGTCCTAACAAATGTTACAAAGGACTCTACTCATGTTGTATAGTTTAACACAAAATTGAAGTCAAATTAGAGTAGAATTTGGAGGAAAATTATAGAAAAGGGAAAAGTACCATATGGTGGATCGGGAAAAAAAGAAAAATAAATTAGAGAGGAAAATAACAGGTGAGCCCCACATGAGAAAATTTGAGAAAAACAAAAAAAAATAATAAAGGAAAAACTATCACTTTGCAATGGGTGGAAAGGACAAGTTAAAAAAAAGAATGGAGTTCCTATTTTCTTTACAATAATACAGCCACCTAGGGAAATCAAAAAATTACATTATAAAGCTCCTACACTTTACACTGTTAGTACAACAACCAAGGACAAAGCAAATTAAAAAAATAAATTCTAAATGCTCTGCTACCATATGACCCTCCAAAGCACCTATGTTCCCCATACGGTGAAGGAAAGAGACTATTAAAAATTTTAAAAATATTTTTTTTCTTCACAATCTAACAACCCAATCCTAATATGTAGATCGTATGACAGAAAAGGTACAATCAAATTTAAAATTATACTAATGAAGTTTCCTACTTTCCCATTGTATGGTTTTGAAAGGAATTAGTTAAGGAATTGCCATCCACATTTAATCAAACCGTACAACCCTATCCTAGGTTCTTCTCCATCGTACGACCTCTATAATGTCCCCTCTTGAAAACCTCCTACAACCACCAACAAGGATTTAGTGTAGGTATCTGTAATTCCAAACTGGGCATATATACACAGCATGCCACACATTTCAAGATCCTCTTAACACATAATGCAACATTCTAAAACATAGTGCAATCATAACAAAGGATGGCATAGCGTAAAGAAAGGATAGCACAAAGGCTAGGCCATAATGATATGGCATAAACAATAGAGGTAGCAAAAGAAATATTAAGTAATATTATTATAATTAAAGTTTATTTAAATAATAACAATCAAGGGGCTGGAGATGGAGGCGGCGATGGCGATGGAAACCCTACTGCGGCGGCTGGAGATGGAATCCCGAATGCGGAGACTGTGCCCACGTTGTCGACGCTGTTGGCCTTGGCGGTGGCCGTTCTTTCACTGCGAAGGGCTCTAGCAAAGGTGCAGGGGGTGGTGCCCTCACGGGGTCTGGCGGGGAGAGGACTAAGGGTAGTGGCGCTACAGCGAAAACTAAGGGGTCGAAAGCAGATTTCTAACATGGAAGGATGTCGTTTGGCGGGTTTATCCCAGTGTCCAACGCCATCGCAGTAAAGCTGAAGGATGAGACAGTAGAAGAAATAGATGATAATGCTGCTGAGCTTTCCGCTCGTGGGGTGATTTGTCGGTTTAGGGGTTTTTGGCCTAGCCTCCCTTAGCTGCATTCCTGGATCACCAATGAATGGGAGCCTCTGATTTCTGGTAAAGTGCATATTTTCCCCATGGCTAAGGGGTTTTTTGTAGCCAAGTTTGATATTGCTCAGGATAGAAATATAATTTTATGTGATAATTTTTTTAGTTGGGAGGACAAATATTTGCTAATGATTAAGCCCTGGCACTCAGATTTCAACCCTGCTTCTGAAACTTTTAACAAGATCCCGATTTGGGTTCGGTTGCCTAATCTTCCCCTCCACCTTTGGAGTGACTCTCTTCTGGAGGATGTAGGTGAAGCCCTTGGTGATTTTTTGCTGGTGGATGATGAATCTTCTGACATTTTTCATTCCACCTTTACTCATATATTGGTTGAAATTGATGTTTCAAAAGGGCTGCCTGTTGAGGTTTTACTTAAATCTTCTGAGGGTTCTTGGGTCCAATCTTTGGATTATGAAGGGATTCCCTTCCAGTGTAGAAGATGTTTTAGAACAGGACATGCTGTTGCACAATGTGGATTTGAAAAAAAAGCAAAGATGACTACTTGGTGGAAAGGTGCGTCTCAACAGCATTATACTGTTGAGAAGAAATCTGAACAACATAGGAGTTTTTCTGAGGTGGTTGCTTCTGAATCACAGGGTCTTGGGGTATCCCCTCCGGATGCCTCAAATGGTGGGGCAGCTATGGCTACCCCTATTGAGCAAGTGACTAGGTCTCAGGTTGCCATTTCTGGTGATAGTGCTACTGCTTCCATATTTGGCGGCTTTATAGTTAAGTCTTTTTTGCACGAAGGAATAATGATGAAATCTCTAAGACTATGGCTGCAGGCATTCATCTTTAGGAAAATAGTGAGCTGGCCTGGTTTGATAAGGCAGCGCAAGTGGAAGAAGGTTGGATTACTGTTAAGGGCAAGAAAGCAAAACTCTTTAGGCCTTCTTTTGACATGACTCTCCGCTCCCACAAGAGTAGTTCAAAATGTAAATCTTGAAGGGTCTTGTTTGGGAGCTGGTTTTTGGCTGGCTGCAGGCTGTCCTTTCATCAGCTTTGTTCTTGGTTGTAAAGGGTTTCAGGTCACTTCAAAACCTGTTTTTTCTTGTATCAAAACAATCAAGGGGCATTTGAAGTGTTGTGACTCTTGGAGGAAAAGGCTATTTAAGAGAGGCCAAGCAAGGAGGAGATATATTGAGAAGACATTTTATTATCTAATTTTCACTCCTTGTTGAAGCCCTGAACTTCAGTTCAATTTACCTAAGGATGGAAACCCTCTAGATCTGGAATTAGAGGACAAAGACCCTATGATTTCCATTATTGGATTAGTGGATGAGAATCCCTGATTCAGACTTGGGGCGGTCTCATCCAAAGACTGCCTATGAGCTTCAAGTTGACAAGCAATTGAAATTCATGGTAAAATCATTATGAAGCTGAATTGTGACATATTGTGATGTTGTGGCTTATTGTTGAAGGTTGAATTCATTCTTGAATAGTCTAAAATCGATGGGCAGTTAATATCAACATCAATATAGCATAATAGTGTTGACTGTTGGGATCACAGGACATACAATATTTATTGTGCTGCCTTATTTTTGGCTAGATTTGTGGCCAACCATAATGGCAAACATTGGTCGAGACTATTCATTTAATCAGGTTGTTTGTGATGAGCCCTGCTGGCTCTCAGTTCATAACCCTCTTTTCTTAAGTCTTTAAAGTGTTTTTTAGAGTTTTTTTAGAGAAATCTTAGTAGACAGAAGAGAAGGGGCGCAGCATATTTTTGCTCACAAAAGACAAATTTAAACTTATTTCTTCAAATTGAAAGTACAAATTGTATTATCAAACACCAACAGATAGATTAAGAACGATAAACATACCAATCAGGCTCCAGATTATTTAAATAAGAAACTGGCCAGGTCTACAGCTGGAAATGGTGAAAACAGGCATAAATGCACGCCACAACTCCAGACAAGGTTTCTCCAGCTCATAAATTGGTCACAAAGCTCTGAATACACTAGCCGCCAATGATAAATGCTAAAGCCCTCTCAAAAAGAAGGCGTTTCTCCTTTTCAATTCACACGCCTTTCTCAAGGCACACAAACCAAAGCTGCCGTACGGCCATGAACAAGAAGGAAATGAATCTCTGGAAGAAGAATCCCTGAAGCAAGAGGTACGCCACCAAGAACCCTTCAGTTATTATCAAACACAAACAACTGCAAAGTAAAGCTCTGTCTGCAATCTGTAGAACTTCTGTGTGAAGCCCTCAACTGTACGGATTCAGCTGATCTCTCACAGCCTCAAACGTACTCAACATTGAAGAGTTTCCCGTTCTCCAATGGACACAATGATCAAACCCTGCTCTCAGGAGAATGCTCAGAGAAAAGTTGCACAAGGCAAAGAGAAATGGTCAAATGATATGAGTTTCAATTGCCAAAATGCCTCTTTAAGCAAAAGCACGCATTTCCATGAGGATACGCCCTTTTTAGGGTTTTAAAATATTATAACATTTTAATATATCCCTTTTCAATAGTTGGGCGCACTTTTATAATATTTAAAGTCATTAAAATATTATAATCCTCCTTTTGACATTTAAGTGATATAAAAATATAAATAAAGTCAATGTGACTTAATTAAAAAAGCCGTTTTAAGTTAATAAATTAACTTAATCACTTAAAATCCCGTAAAATGCTCAAATCTCAGGATAATCTCGTGCCGTCAGATGCGATGAACTCCTGGAATGCCAACGCTCACTGTGATCTAAACACTGTCCACTGAAAACACGAACAAACAAACTCTCCAAAATGCACCACTGACCCTCTATCCAAACCGGGCTAGCCCACAAGGGTCCAAGGGGCTAACGCCTGTTCCGAGAACTGTCTAGCGAGGGGACATCACATTGTTGTCTTAATGCTGATTTATGTTGTTCATAGAATCATTTGGGCTGACCCAAATTTATCATTGATTTGCGACTACCAACTGCAATTTCCTTTATTATATTTGTTACATAATCTGGCTGCTCCAATTTGGGCCTAAATTGCTCTGTTTGGGGTTGAAACCTCCTTGAGACTTTTTGTTGTTGGTTCACATCCTATAGGGTTGAGTACTGGCATGTTTGTTATTCATTTCAAAATACTTATTTTCCATAACTGCTGAATACATAATTTCATTATTGAAATTGTATAGATTTTTAAAATATTCAGTTTCTCTGTGGAGCTTGTTGTACCCCAAAATTAAAATTTTTGTTACACTTAGACATTTTGAAGAAATAATTTAAAGTCTTGTTAAATCAGTCAAAAAGGTCAAAATTTGGGTGTGCATGTCTTGCATGAGGGGTTAAAACGCAAAATTTTCAAAATCTGACGATCTGGGTCTGCTCAGAGCAGCTTAATCTACAAAACCCAGATCTCAGTTTTTCATCCCTACTTTTTAGGAAAATTGCTATTTTTAGAAATTTTCTAAAATTAGTAACGTTTTCTGGGTTTTTTTGGATTTCTTTGGAAACGGATACTGGCAAAACTTTCTAAAAATGGAAAGTTGGTCCGTCAGGGTCCAAGCTGATTTTGATTGGCTCAAAATACGTCCATATCAGGCTGGTGCAGTCGGAATCTCAAAATAATCAGTTTTGCCCTACTGGGTCTATTCTGCTTTTTTCAAAAGCATAACAGGAGCTCCAAAGTCATTAATGGAGGTCAGTTGGCTGCCAGGCATCAAATTCAATGATCAAGCATTGAAAAGAATATCAAATGATGAACGTGCATGTTGAATGAAGGAAGGTGAAATCTGCTTAAAATTGACTAAGTCTGCTTGTCATGGGCGCCCCAAGAGGAAATAGGCGCCCATCTTTTTAGGGCATCAAATGGTGAAATTAGGGTTTAAGCTCCCAGACAAAGTTGTTCATAATCCTTCTAGCTTTGCAGCGAGTCCGGTAGTGCAGTCAACAGATCATCCAGTCACCCGGAATTCGAGATCAAACGAAGCAATTTCAAACAGGAGACAGAGTGAAAATATCAGAAAATTTTCTAACTCTGGGAACTTTCAGTGCCCCTGGTGCCTAGGGGCGCCCAGCTTTTTGAGGGGCCTAAATTAGCAGTAAGGGTTTGCAAATATGCTCAATCTCTCCAGAATTCAGACAGCTTCGCAACGGGTGTCTTCGTCAGAACATCCGACTTGTCGTTCTCCGGAAAATCCAGATCGAGGTGAGGATATAGAATGAAGATTTAAACTTGAAGATAAAATCTAATGAAAAATATTCTTAGTCTGGAGCAAATGGGCGCCCCTAGAAGAGAAAGGCACTGATGATTTCAAAGGCCCAAATGGATGATTTTGCCAGTATAGCCCCCAAGGTGACTTCCTCAGAATTGATCATGCTTTCCAATGAGATCACCGGCACGTCAATCGGAGATGGCAGTCACCAAATCCAGCAGGCGGAATAAAGGGTCTGACAAGAGTCAAAGTCAAAAGCAGAGAAGAAAATACAAAAAAATGGCTAACTCTGGTGAAGTTCAGTGTCCTAGGTGCCCAGGGGCTTCCAAGCTTTTGGTGCCTCATATTCAACTTTTTGGCGAAGTAACTCCCAGAGAAGCCCCTCCAAAATCTTCTCAACTTTGCGACAAGCCTAGCCATCAGTCAATCCGACGCCCAGATCTTCAAATCTGATAGGATCATCTGTAGAGGAGGAATTATTGAAGAAACAAAAAGTTTCTAAGTCTAATGAAGGTGGGCGCCCCTGGAGAGAAAGGGCACCCAAGGTTTTGAAGCATGAAATGTTAGAATTTGCAGATACAGCTTCTAAGATCACTTCGTCGGTTTCGATAGAGCTATCCAACGAAGCTGACAGTCAGTCAATCGGATCAGCGTAGCCCCTGAAATCAAGATTTCATCAGAAAATCAAAGGGAAATGAAGAAATTGAAAATCATGAAAAAATGGCTAACACTGTGAAAGTTCGGAGCCCCTGGAGGAAATAGGCTCCCATGAATTTGAAGGCCAAAACGAAGTTTTCTGTCAAAGGCGCCTCTAGAACAATCTTCTCAGAATTAGTCAGGCTACGCGATGAATCATCCAGCTCATTCATCGGATCAATCTGGAAGCCAGAGATCAAGGTCAAACCAGGGGTCAAAATGGAAGAAAAGTTGAAAATTTTCAAAAAAGTGGTTAACTCTGGAGAAAATGGGCGCCTCTAGCCAAGAAGGGCAACCAACTTACAATGCCTTAGTGAAATTTTCAAAGTTTTCAAAAGATTCAAAATGGCAAGGGAAAGATGAATGTCTAAATTCATTGAACAAGCTGAGTTTAGGGTTTGAAGATTAAAGCAAAAGAAAGCAAATCTATTTCAAGCCCTAAATCTATTTAAGACATCTCTTCCTTTCAGTTTTCACCATTTTTGCAGGTGGCTTCCAAAGAAGAAAAGTGGAGCAGCAACTTTGAGGTTTTATTTCAAGATTCAAGAGCTCAAGGTTGCTGATTTTTATGAATAATTTTCAAGCCAGCAACATAAGACCTTGCTTTTTCATGCTTTTTCATTCAGAAGATCAAATTTTTGAAGGAGTAGATCAAAGATTTCAATTTTCAGCCTTCTGGGTCTGCTCAACTCATTCTTCTGAAGAATTTTCAAGAAATTTTCTCAAGTTACAACAGCTGCTTTTTCCCTACATGTCAATGAAATCTTCAGAGTTTGCAAATTTTGATCATCTGGGTCCTCTCAAAATAGTCTTTTGAAGAAAACCCATATCACAGCTTTTTCAAGAAAATTTCAAATTCTAGGGTTGGCTGCTTTTTCGATCAGCCATCAAAGTTTTTCAAATCTGATCAACTGGGTCCATTTCTAATTGTATTATGAACAAAACCCAGGTGCCAGCTTTTTCGGTGAAAAATTGAAGAAATTAGGGTTTGCTGCTTTTTCAGTCAAAATTCAAGATTTTCAAAAACGGATGATCTGGGTTGTCTTGCAACGAAATTTTGAGCAAAACCCATATCTCAGAAAAATTTCCAAAAAATTGTCCATTTGAGGCCGAAAAACCAGCATTCTAAAAATAGAAAGTTGCTCAAAGCTTGTCTGAACATAGGCGAGTTTACAGTCATTCTTCAAGGTTTTCAATATGGAGTACACTTCCCTCGAGTTTAAGACCAAATCAGCACTATGTCAAAACTTCATCATCTCAGCTGAAGAACGAGAGAAGGTGTGATATGAGAAAAAGGAAAGGTATCAGAAAAGAGTTGTGCAATACTCTTCTATTGGAAATCAAGCGAAGTGTCAGAAGCATAAAGTTGCAGAGCCGCCAAGTTATTAAATTTGTGAGTCATCTTTTGGGGCAGCGATGTTTTTCAAGAACAAAACTCACAAAGCAGCTGAAGAAGTGAACTATTCTCTAAGTTTGATCACATAAGGCGAAGAGATCTTGGAGGATCGGAATATTGCCCTAGATAGTATCAATGCACCTGACCAGACCCAGTTTCCTGCTTTTTAGCGGATATGATTGAGATTTAAAGCGGCTTTCATCTAGAAGCTTTCTTTCCGCTTTCTTTCTATTCTTGGAACGATTCTTATCCATTCTTTGAAGAAGAGAAAGAAGATAAATGTAATAGTTGGCGTCTCCCGCTTTTTCCCGCTTTTTAGGTGTTAGATGTTATCTTCTTTCTAGATTTAGAAATAAAGTTTGCTTGCTGAGCAAGCCCTAGATTGTGAAAGCAAGGAGATTTTAGGGTTCCCTACTCCTCTGCTTGCCTATAAATAAGAGCCTTTGCTCATTAGTTTTCTTTAACGGTTATTGTGATAGCAAATTGCTGAGTCTCTTTTAGCCAGCAAGTTGTTATTCAGTGTCAGTTCACTTGTGTTTATGATAGCGAATTGTTGAGTCTCTTTTAGCCAACAAGTAGTTGTTGTAATCGCTGTCCCTTTTGTGTAAGAACAAGTTTGCAAGCCTCTTTAGCTGCAAGTTCTTGTTCCGTGCATGTGTTAGGATAATCTTTGTTCCAGAAGTTTGAGAAATAAAATCATGAGCCTCCTTTGCCTTGGTATAATGTCTCAAATTTCCGTTATTTGTGTTATGCTTTTATGATCTTAATTTCAGCTTACATTGAAGTGTGTAGATGTTTGTTGGAAAAGAGTTTATTGAAGCACTTTGTCAGAGAATCAACCTTGTTCATTTCTAGTTTCTCTTGCTCTACATATTACTTGAGAAGTTAGAAACGTCTTTAGCTTAAGTTAGTCATAGTTGAAGTTCTTAAATCAGAAAATCTCAACTGCGGCGTTTGTGTTTTATAAACCTTGTGCTCTAGCTGATCAAAAAGATAGGCAACTTAGTTCTTAGTTTACTTTCTTTCAACACCATCAGCAAGAGGGAGCTTCCCCTCCTAATTTGAAGAGCAGTTTATCTGTGCATAGCTGTCCGTTTCAAATATGCATTCCAAAGGTGCGAATTTAAGCGCCAACAGAGCTAACTAAAGAAATTTGTTGAAGAAAAATTAAGCCTGATCAAATATTATAAAATATTCCCTCTGAGATATTTTTAAAATTAAATGGGATATTACGACCTATGGGTTTCCTCACTATATGACCACTTGTAGCCCCTTTGCCAACCGTACAATCCAACAACTCCTCCATTGCTTGGACTATATAGTATGGATTATCTTCTATTGAACCATACGGATCACTTGCTGGTTTGCATTCCTTCAACTCTGTTGTATGGCCTTTTGTCCTTGCTACTTACTCTTTTGTACAATCTAGTTTTCTCCATTTGCTACTACTATATGGCCCTTTATCTTTGTATCCTACTAAAACAATAGGTAGTTTTTCTGTTTCAACTCTATAGCATTTTGCAGTTGACTCTTGCTCAGAATATGTTTTTGGTAAAAACAGAGAATTATTACTTGGGAGAAGGAACATCCCAGCCTCTGGTGAAACTGAACACTATTTTCATGTTGGGATTCATACTGAAATGCTTGAAGTCTCGTCTAGTGATCAGCTTGCCTCATTGTTTTCAGAGTCCAATGTGTAGTGAAGTTGGGATCCTTTCTTTGTTTGGTCCTTTCCAATAGTTCCTTAAATTGTATGGCCGCTGGAAAATGCATTCTATGTACAATGGCCAGCACTTTAGATATGTTGTCTTTGCTGATGATTTGAGTATACTTAAATCTATTGATGATCCAAGTGTGCTTCGTAAGTTTTCATTTCTCCTTCCAGCTAACACAAACACTATCAATTTAGCCATGCCAAAAATTCAATATTCCATAGATATTCGTCCATATTTCCTCATGGAACATTCACTAGTTGTGGAAATATCAGGTAGAAGAATTCCTCTCCAACATCGTCACAAGTTTTTAAAACCTTACCTGATGTTGATTGATTGTATTTCATTGTCATTTGGGAGCCAATTTTTCTTTTTGGGAACCATGATGTAGTTAGTGTAACATGCCTTTCTTATGTTTTGTACCTAACTATGTATTATTCACATGTCAACTACAAGTAGTTAGTTTTTAGTAATTATGAGCAGTTGTGTCTCTTTGGCAACCATTAGGTACTTTATATAGACTTTGCATAGTTAGAGAAAGGTAGTCTAATCCTTGGCTAATCATCTTTGGTCCACATCTATAAGAATTTCATGTGAATGAAGATATATTTTTATTATTCATCTGGTATGCGCTATTTTTTTTAACAATGAAAGGTGGATAAACCACCCGTAAATATTATTAAATAGAACATAAGTACTTTACAAAAAAGGCCATAAGCAAGTAGCAGGAGTAGACAAAATGGCTAGCTAAAACCAAAAAACAAGAAAAAGGGCATTAAGCCCTTAGCTACTTGTAGAGGAGCTTACAGATTTAGAATCCCCTTCCAAGGACTAAGGAGTGGAAAGGAATGAAAATGTGGAGGCAACATTGAGAGCAGGTACCACAGGAGAGAGGGCTGAGATATAACAAAGTAGGAGCTGAAGAGGACTGAACATTACTGCCATCTTGCTGTAGGTGAAGCTTCTTAAGTCAAGCTAGTATGCATTGTTATTTCTATTCATTATTTCAAGTATTAGTTTCATATGATCAAAGAGTAAATAGAGTTGTAGGCCACATAAACAATCTAGCAATTTGTAGATTTTGCTTAGCAGTCTAAGAATATGTAGGCTTCTTTGTGATGAGATCTAGGGGGTATGAGAGAGTCTACAATTCATGTGCAGTCAAGGACTTGCATCTTGGGTTGTAGGGCCTACAAGATAAATCAATGCAGAGATGAGTCCAAAGAAGGCAATTGCATGAAAGAATTAGACAAAGAACCATGAAAACACTTAAGTTGTTTTGTGTTAGAGTTAACTATATGCCCAATGAGAAAAAATTTAAAATGCTTTTAGGTTTCTTCCATAGTGTAGGGTATTTTGCAACAATAAGAGAAAACTTTGAAAGCCTAGATGCCATGACTATGAGCATGTTCATTTTGAATACATGAGAAATCAAGTAGAAGATGGATCAAAACCCTAAGACGAGGAATACTTGTGAGTACAAACTAGAAGACTTGAATCTGTGGTTCCCTAGCTTGTAGGGTATAAAATCTTCTCCAAATAAGCAAGTTTGCATGTACACAGGCATGAATCTGCAACAGGAATGTTTTGCATAGGTTATATGGCATATTTATATGGTAAATGGCAGATATGTGTGAACAGGCATATAAATGGGCCTAAAAGGTTGCTTTGATAAAAACTTTGTTCACATGTGCGTATTTAATGTTTTGGTTCCCATGCCTTAAATGCCAATTTGTGGGGTTGAGTTGTGGATATGGACTTGCAAATAGGGCTCATAACTTTACATGTTTAAGAAGAGATAGGATCACGGGAGGCAGAAGCATGTGTGCATATTGCAAACTGGAAACAATGTGCTTGTGTAAAGTACAAGTCCATGCATTGCTTTGTATCTTTATGTGTTATGTTTTACAGACATATGGGAGGCGAGCATAATGTAAGTTAGCATGATATACACAGCTATTAGTTGATCCTGCAAATCGACGCTCTGTAACTTTGTTGACTTGTGGGATTAACAAGCAAGCCCACATGTACTTGCAAGGATGTAACTGAACTCTGCAACTCTACAAATATCAAGAAATTGCAACTTCGTTGAGTTTTCTTGCATCAACTTGGAAACCATGTATCTTCTATAGTGACTTCTGAGCTTGACTCACTTTTGATATGTAAATTTTGATGGCGCTCACTTAAAATCAAAATGTCAAGACAAAAAGGACTAATGAGGAAACTTGAAAGGGATAGATTACTGCATGATGACACTATCCTGTCAGTAGGGAAAATCACCAATGACTTGTAAGAGATGGCAATGAAGCTGGATAGTTTGGGGATTATTGATTTATCTTGTGTACACTGTGTACACAACCTACATGTTAATCTTAGGGAAGGCAGTTTAATTGATTTCTTTTAATATTTGTTGATATTAAAAATGATATATTTCCAATTTCCTTTTGAGAATGAAAGGTCGAACACCTAGACCCTGATATAAATATATGTAAATATTTCTGATGTAAGGATTAAGAGGAAGAACATAGAGATACATTTTGAATCTTTTAGAAGGGCAATACACACCTATTCCTTCATATTAATACAAGGAACTTCTTATTCTTTGCAATTTTATGGTGTCTTGTATCTTATTTTACATCATAAGATTAATTCGAGCAACTGCTGTTTTAATTCCGTGTTTCTTATTCATTGCCAATGCAATAGCTCTATGGATTCTTGTGATTGTTTATACACGTGAGCCTCTACTAATTGTATGTATGATTCCAAATTCTAATCTGGGTCATTAGATTTCATTTATATTTGAACTACTGTTATTCAGTAATACAAATTGAGTTATCAATTTCGAAATTGAATTTTTCTGCTATTGTTCTTTGCAAATCTGGACTCGTCGTTTTGGTCTTGAGAAGTTAGCCAGTTTGGCACATTGAATTTTATCCTCAATGGGGTAAATAAATCTACTCTATATGCAGTATCTACTGTGAGGATTTGAAAGATTTAGCTGTACATTAAAAAAGAACTGTATTTTCTCTTTTTTCCAAAAGGAAAAGGTTCATTCGAAATCATCAAAATGGGATTTTATTTTCTATTCCTAAATATTTTTTAGCACTAGACAACAATATCCATATCTAAGTAATATTTTTCAACATATTAAAAGAAATATGGCATTCAAGACTTCCCAATTCCACATAAGTTATATGAGTGCAATGCAAAAAATAAAAAGCCTAATACAAATCTATATGCTTGAGACAATATATTTAAATCTAACCTTCAATTTGAAAGATAGTAATAATAAACAAAAATTTCTACCCTAGATGTAAGGGCCCTCATCTCCACAATAAAGTTACAGAGAATACTAACTAATTTCCAGTTTTCTGAGGCAATGAGTGTAGTCTGAGGCAGACTTGTAGCAACTCCTTGACCAAAACCTACTGACAAGCCTAGAAAAATATTTTTAGAAATATGGAAGAGCAGAAGGAGAGCATCCCTAAGAGCAAAGTGAAAATCTCACGATTGATTGTTGAAGTGATACAAAAAAATGTAGATTAGATAGCTGCAATGTTCTGAGAGAGCTTGTAGATCAAGCAATGTGAGAGCAAGATAATGTCAGGGGAATTGTCAGGATAAAGAGAGTTTTAGGGTGTTGGTTATATCAATTCTAAAAGTCATCAAGGGAATGCATTTAGTTACTACAATTTTAATAAATAGGGATCACATGGGACCAAAAAACCTAAAAGTGCAGAAACTAGCTGTTGACAAGGCTCTGAGACCTGAGGGAGTCCAAGAAGTGCCAAATCATCTTTTCAAAAATCAGCAGTAGTACAACACAAAATACTACTGATTTACCTAAAAAAGAAGCAGTGAGAGTTCTAGAACTCTTCCAAACAGGCCTGTCAATGTTGAGGAGGGGGTACTTTCATGAAAGTGGTGATTGGTATTCCTAGTAGTCTCTACAAGTCAACAAAATACAATCATCAGGGGGTTAGTAGAACTAGATAATCAAATCAAGAAATAGTGGTTACCATTGTTTTCTCGAGTGGACTTAATGAAATCCAGAGCAAGGTTTACTCTTTACTATAGTTGGTGCTGATGCAAGAGATGAGGGCAATCATGTCCTACTTCTTGTTGGTCTGAAATTCGGGTGCAGAGTCTCTTATACTGAATCTTAGATATCATAAACTTCGAAGATAGTTTTGTCCCTCTAGATGCAGAGGCAACTCAGCAGATTCTGAAAAGATTGGAAAAGTTTTCTAGATTGCTATCTTGGGGCTACAAGTCTAGACAACTTTTAGCGTTTTACAGACTTGTAGCCCCAAGATTGCTGCCTAGAGTTTTTTTTAGTTGCCAATGCCAAGATATTTCCTCTGTTGTTTGTACCTTTTATAAGTTTGTGTTTGGGGGAACCCAACAAGCATCCGCTTTTAAGTTCTCACAGGGATGAACCCGAGAGACTCCATTAACCGGATATAAGCGTTATACGATATTAATAATATATAATATTATAATATAATAATAAAATTAATATTAATAAATAATCAAGTTAATATATAATATAATGTTAATAAAATAAATATATATTGTTATAATATAATAATAAAATCATAAAAAAGATAATATAATAAATAATAAATATTACTATATATTACTAATTTTAAAAATTAATTAACATATATAACTATTAATTTTCTTATTATTAATCGTTATATTAATAAATTATTGAGCTTGTTTACAGAATTTTTTAATCCATTCCATTGGAAATGGCCGCGCACTCACTCAACCCAAAACGAATCCAAGGCAATTTACAAAAATGTGAGCATGTGAAATTAGGGTAAAGGCAACTTATAGAAATTAAAGCACACAAAATTCAAGTAAAGGCGATTTATAGAGGGCACGGTGGGTTCATCGTGGTTGCAAAAAAAAACACTGAAATTCATTGCAAATACACCCAATATCATCCCAAACAAACCCACTAGGAGATTCTAAAACCCTATTCATATCCCCTATCGAACTGAACTCCGATCTAGATCCGAGCCAGATTGGACTTCAACCGCCATGTCTAGGAGGGCAAACCGGTATCTTAGCAATTTAGTTGTGAATGTATAATGTGTAATGACCCTTAATTTAAGATTGAACCTATCAACCAATAATGCAAGAAAAGAATTGAATTATATTTGACTTAGCTTAAGACCAACTGTGTTAGCTCTATCTAAACAACAATTGATTGTGTGATTTCATCCAATTATTATGACTTACTTAATAATACCCTACTAAAGTTATTACTGCTTGTTTTCTCAATCATAGGTATGGCTGAATAGGATGGCTGCAATGGGATGCCCGTAGAGTGCTCCTTCCAAGCCCAAGAGCAGATACAGCGAGCCCTCTTGGCCCAACAATGGCAGACCGCCAGTCATCATTGTGGGTGGGATACTTAGAAAGCCTCTAGCACCTGCTATCCCCTTCTGCACCTCCTATTTCCCATCTCCTACTATGATGGAGAGTTCCTCAAGTTGATCCAACCATGCGATGGTTTGGAGGAAGGATTTCCATAGGAGGCCCGTAGATGCTCTCTCTAAGCCCAAGAGTGTATATCACCCCCTTGGCTCCCGATGGCATTACTCTTAGTCATCTGATCCGGGGAGTGGCGTACCTAGAGGAGAAACCTAGTACCTGCTCAACCTATCAGTTCCATCCCTCAACCAGCTACATGATTGTTTGATGATACAAACAATTGCATCTAATGATTAACATATTAACAAGTTACCCATAATTGCACCATGCTATGGGGATTTATGAATTCATCAAGATATTAAGAGTTCAATGTAAATAATATATTTACCATATGAATGTATATGCAGCAATTCCTTATGATATTCAATGTTTATATTTATATATTTATCAATTATCAAATATTAACATCTGCATTATTATCTTTATCAATATCAAATATTAATATATTTATCAAATACCAATTATTAATATCTACCTTTAATTAACATAATCTTGAAAACATAATCTAGTTACTTTAAAGTCACAAATTAATCATTATTACATAATTGAATATAATACATATATATATGTATAACCATTATCAATTAGTTCTAGGCTTACAATACTCACCCTAACCCAGCATACATATTATCTATATTCATATACTTATTATATTTATTTATTGCATATTATCATAAATCAGAGTTATATACTCTCTATATTTATATACTTATTTACATATTATCTGTACTTATTACTTATTTACTATTTACATATTATCTATATTTATTTCTTATTTACATATTATCTATAGTCATATGCGTATTACTTGTTATATTTACTCACTACCTATTACATATTATCCTTGAAGTGATTCGGTATCTCCTTTTTATGCAGAATATGTTCACACATTCCTCTTTGTTCATACGTTGGTTGGAGTATGTTTTTTGATATTCTTTTATTTCTTCCCTCCTTCCTCCATCTTTTGTTTCCCTCCTTCATTTTATATCTCTCTCTCTTTATAGAGAGACATCCTTTTGAACAGCAACAGCCTTTCAAAGAGGCACGTCCCTTTATTATGAACCTGCCTTATTAATTTTTGTTTGCTGACTTAAAACACCGCTGCCTGGTCAAAGCCTTCTTAATATTGGAATTGCTGCACTTCAAATCTTAGTTGTTTCCT
This sequence comes from Sequoia sempervirens, assembly GCA_007258455.2. Taxonomy (NCBI): domain Eukaryota; kingdom Viridiplantae; phylum Streptophyta; class Pinopsida; order Cupressales; family Cupressaceae; genus Sequoia; species Sequoia sempervirens. Next base: position 28,706 of record VDFB02333104.1, read on the forward strand.
TATGTTTATTAAGGTTGCTGCCTTGTCCATAATCGCTGTTGCTAATACATATTTTTTTTGCTGCTCATGTATTTCTTATTTTATATTACATCTTTTTATATTAATATAAATTGAATATATTGTATGTTTATTATATATGTTTTAATATTATATTATAATGTTTATAATTATGAGAGTATATAAATTGTTTAATATTTATTTTGTATTGATGATATTTATATTGTTATATTTATTAATTATAATATTATTCTATGATAATTATAATAATAATAATATTAAATTGCTAATATTTCTTTTTGTAATTTATTATTTATTTTATTTGTCTTTCAATATTCAGTGTTGCAATTTCAGGGGCATGACAGTCCACCCTACCCAAGATTGCTTGTCCTCAAGCAATCACAACTTAAAATTTACAATTCTTAAATATTGCTCTTTCTTGTGATGGTATTAGCTTCCGTTGTGGTATTTTGATGAGTATTGGAAGCTCCAAATCAAGGGACGATTTTTTGGTTATGTTTGATTCTATGTACTCTTATTTCCCCATATCTCTCAACAACAGAACCAAGATTTTGGACATTGGTAAGATTTGTTACAAGTTTTCCCTCATTTAATCACCACAAAGATCCTAAGCAATGATACAAACTTTTTAATTCCTTTCGCTGAAATCTAAAGGCATGATGGAAATATTGTGAATATCGAGATCCACTCCTTCGTGCCAAATTACTTTTGCATTTGCGTAAAGGACTTAGATGTTTAGATAAAGTATGTTTCATTTTGTGTAAATATTAAAACAAGTTTTGAGGCAAGTTTGTTTCTAATGAGGAGCTTATAGTGTTTTAGTCTAGTATTTGTCGCTCCCATACTTAAATATAAATTAATGTGATTGAAAAACTAAAGGAATGTAAAAGAGTTTAACTTTATATTTATGGTTTTACCTTATTATCCAATTCCATATTCCATCTTTTAATTCAATTGGAAGCTATCATCTTTCTTCTATGTTAGGTACTAAGTATCTGGGAAGTCTATTTGATTTATTGAATCATACCAATTTTACCTCAAGGTTGAATGGTGATGAATGATCTCCTCAGGATGTTACATATAGAAGTGAATACACCAATTTGTAGGTTACATGCATTGCCATTTAATTACATAATAAAATTGAAGTAGTGTAAGAATGAAAATAAGTACAAGGTAAAATGAAATAGGTGTTCACTAAGTTTGAAGTCCTATTTGCCTAAATAAATCCAACCATTCAAAGCTGATTGGCATTTGACTTTTCAACTGCTGACACCATGCTGATTTGGCACATACGCTGACAAGGAGACAAGCCAGCAGCTGAAGCAAGCAAACATGTAGGTGAAGAAGACATGCAGGCACCTCAACCATACAGGCAAGTAGCTCAAGTAGGCAAGCAGGTAGCTCAAGCATGCAAGCAACTAGCTCTAGCAAGTAGGCAAGTAGGCAAGTAGCTCAAGCATGCAAACAACCAGCTCAAGCACACAAGCAACCAGCTCAAGCAAGTAGGCAAGTAGCTCAAGCAGGCAAGCATCCAGCTCAAGCAAGTAGGCAAGTAGCTCAAGCACACAAGCAACCGGCCCAAGCAAGTAGGAAAGTAGCTCAAGCACACAACCAAGTAGCTCAAACAACAACCAACTAGCTTAAGCAACTTGGTAGACAACATTTTTAACATTTTCATAGTTTATAAAGTAATTAGAAGAACACATCTTGTTGAAGATACATGGAGTAACACATAGATACATGTGTTACATAAAGTATAAATATGAGGCATGAATACACGTAATACATACAGTATACACAAGAAACATGAAGCATATATGTGAATAATGCATGAAGTATGAGACACAAAGCATACATATGAATACATGTAAGTCATAAATTATACACTTAAACATGTAAGTCGCATAAATACACATATACACATGAGTGCACGCAAGTCACGAAGTACGTAGTTTGCAAAGCATACACTTGAATACACTTGAATACACATAAGCCACAAAGTATGCACACAAGTCACAAGGTATACACTTGAATACACATAAGCCACAAGGTATACACTTGAATACACATACCACAAATATACACTTGAATACACATAAGCCACAAAGTATACACTTGAATACACATAGGTCACAAGGTATACACTTGAATACACTCGAATACACATAAGCCACAAGGTATACACTTGAATACACATAAACCACAAAATATACACTTGAATACACATAAGCCACAAAGTATACACATGAATACACATAGGGCACAAGGTATACACTTGAATACACTCGAATACACATAAGCCACAAGGTATACACTTGAATACACATAAACCACAAAATATACACTAGAATACAAGTTGTATACATGAATACACTTGAATACATAATTCACAAAGTCATAGAGTATACAAATACAAAGTTATAGAGTATACACTCGAATACAAATACAAGTCATAGTGTATACACTTGAATACCAATACAAGTCATAGAGTATACACTCGAATACAAATACAAATCATAGAGTATACTCAAATAATGTATACAAATCATGGAGTATACACTCGAATACAAATACAAAGTCATAGAGTATTCACTTGAATACATAAGTCACAAAGTATACCCTTGAATGTGTTAGTGTTTGGTAGCTTCAGGAGATATTTTCCCTTTAATATAATGACTTCCAAGGCAGGTCGGCCTTGATGGGCAAATAATATTTTATATTTTGTATTTTTTTAAGGGAGCCAACCTAGTGAAGAGATCTCCTCTCATTGTATATAAGGGAGGTGATGCTATGTCATTTATACAATCAAATCCATTCATTCAATTCGCACCTTAGCAGCAGCAACACCATCCTTATCAGCAGCTCGCCACTTTAGCAGCAGATCCGATTCCTTAGAGAAGCATTATCATTTGCTCAAGAGGAAGCAGCATATATAATTTGTATAAGTCATGGCCAAATTCAAGGGCCTAATTTGTAAGCAATGTTTTGCACTTATTATTCTAATATATATGAGAATATTCTTTGCTGGGTTTTTCTCCCTCGAGTAGGAGGGTTTTCCCAGGGTAATCACTGTGTTTATTGTTCATGTGTTGCACTTTTCTGCTTTCTGTTAAATCTAATCTGAAAACTAACATGGTATCAGAGCGGGTTTAGAAAAGACCTGATCAAATTTGGCTGAGTATAACCCCAGCATGGTTGTTTGTGAAAATATTTAGTCAGAAGTAATCCTTAAGGCAGAGCGGATTGAGAAGGATGTGAGTCCAAACTCGGGTCGACATTCGCTATCGGATGATTATTCTTTGGTGTTATCGCATCTATATTTGGTGGAGTCGGACCAGTTTATCTTGGTGCTATTCCATCCTATTATCGGATTTGACATCACATTGAACATATTCACATATGGGAATATTTCTATGTTCTGGGAGCCATTGTAACTGCCATATTCATGTTAGCCGAATGCCTAAGAATACGGGAGTATATATTATTTTTACTGCATCGGAAGTATCGAGCCTTTGTATGACGGAATAGTGAAGGACTAATCTGTGAGGAAGAGGCGTAGCAGATCCAGGAAATAAGAGTTAGAAGCCATCACAAGTTATATTGTAATTGTTGGCACTGTGCAAACAGGGGTTCAGTAGAGGTGTCGAAGGAGAATCGAATGTACCCTTGGTGCAGATGTATATCTACAAAAGTCGGGTATTCTGTTGTCGACAATGTTTAAAAATGTTGTTCATATGAAGAAGTCGTCTGGAGGAGACGAGCACATCGCATTCAATCACCAGACACAATTGCAGGGGATCACCATATAAAGACTGGCGAACTTCTCACACAGACATTAAGTTAATTGAGAGTTGCGTATATTGGTGGAATGAATCTCATAAGCACCAGATATAAGTGTATCCGCTAGAGTTTTCATGGGGTGTCGGATTTCATGGACACGGGCTTCTCTATGTTTCCATTTATGCAGAACCTATATGTTGTATGTGTTGACCGATGATTGGAGGAGAGTATTTGCGTTGGGAGTATTAGCAGAGGTCTGAGTCGACATCAACAATCATAGGAAATATTTAATCAACATAGAGCTAGCCACCAAAGCATTGTTGGGAGCAGCTTGGAGCCTTTAAGAGAGGAGACGTCATTGATTGGAAGGAATTCGACTTTAGATGACCAGAGATTGGGAATATTCGACAAAGTCAAAGCGATTGATTTGGAGAATAAATCTAAAGGAGAAGT
>VDFB02333105.1:0-14077 GCA_007258455.2 Sequoia sempervirens
CTTACACCCAAGGTTGCATGAAGCGCAAGGGGAGAGGATACTTTCACTACACCCTATGGGTTCTACAATAATGAGGTGTGAAAAAGCACCAATAACAAAAGACAATGGTTTATTTTAAATCCAAAAAATGAAATGTTCCTAACTTAACAAAAATGAAGACACTAAAAAACAAAGCCCTACAAAACCACGAGTCAATAGTTTCAAAAAGGTGGTCTTCAATCAACGTCTTACAACAAAAATATTAGTAGTTTTGAGGGCTTTGTCTTCTTCAAAATGTAAGTTGCGCACTGAAAATAGAAGATTAGTAACACCAAAATTTCTAACCTAATACAAACCAAAAGGAAATTTTGAAAGAAAACCCAAAATTGAATTTTTTTACCTTAACAGGAAAACAGGTTGTTCTAGTTAACATGTGCATTGCATAGATGTAGTTCAAGGTATAGTGACTGTGGCTCGAGGAATTGTGACTGTGACATTTAGCTTCACGGATGTGGCTCACTATGCGTCAAATGCGTCATTCTGATTTTTTAGCAGTTGCATCATAGGAACCTGCAAATGCATCATTATTCAAATTTTTGTCACTCTGCCAATGGATGCGGCTCACTATCTTGTGACTGCGGCTCATGAACCTAGAAAACAACAAAAAAGAAAAATGTATGGATTTCTTGCAAACTAGTTAGATTCACGTTGGGTTCACCAATGTAAGGAAGGGGAAATTCAAAATAAGAAGGAAAAAATCAAGTAGCAACCACTCTACCTAAAAATCTAAGCCAAGAATCCCAAATCCAAGATAAGAAAGTATAAATAACATAAGGAAATCAAATGAAAACAAATTCAAAGTAAACTCCCCATGCTAAACTTGATTATCTTCCTTGCTTCTCCTCCATTCTTCTCAAGTTGCAAGCTTGCCATCCGATTTTGGTGTGTCCAAGTGCCTACAAGTGACAATGATTGATAGCAAGAATTTTAGAGAATGTGGTTGTAAAGCCAAAAAGAAAGAGACAACCTTCTTTTATAGAAAAAAATCTCGAATGGATAGACAAGATCAAAAGTCTAGAGGATGCCAAGATCAATAGTTGAGGTTTCATGCACCACAAAGTAGTGGGGTTAGGGATGGCTAAGGATAGACGGTCAAGATCGAGAGAAGCTTAGAGAGAATCAACGGTTGAAATTCAAAAGAGGGAGTGGAGGGAAAGTGGAGGTATCAAATAATATTTTTTAATTGGAGAAAGGAATCTTGGTAGTTAAATCATATTATTTAATTTGGGGAGAGGAAGTGGAAGAATAAAATAATAAAAATGATTATTCATTTATGGAGAAAGAGGGAAAATGGAATTTAATTAAAATTATCATTATTCAACCATTTAATTAAATATGGAGGAAATGGAATAAGAGATATTAGATAATTAAATTAGATTAATTATTTAATGGTGGAAGGAAGAGGTTAAATGAATAGTTATTTATAATAAAATAATTATTTAACTATAGACAAATAGTGAAAGGTGAATAATTAAATAAATAAGAATTTATTTAACTATAGAGAGAAATAGGATACTAGCAATGTAATTAAATAAATATTTAGTTTATTAAATTAATCAAAGAATAAAGACATTGAATTAATTAAAATTATTTAATTAATAGAAGAATGTGACCAAAGAAAATAATTGAAATTATTTAATTATGTAGAGAAGAAGAGAGATTGATGTGGAAGAATGGAATTCATAGACCAAGACATTTTTCAGTGTCTACACAAACAAATTACCATTATAGATGAACCAACCCCATCTCTAACTGCCATGGAAAATCTCCTTATCCTGTGAAGCTAGCTTTTTCTAGTTTAAACAAAAATATTGCAACCTCTGAAGATCATATTATAGCTATTCAATGACCCTGATCATGTCACACCAAGAAACATTTAGTCGATCTATTTGTGTTAATCATGTCACTTAATGATAAGTCTTTAATATTGGGAATTTTTGTCTTTCATAGTTTTTGAATTTGTATTGGGTATTTTTTCTGCCACAATTTCTGAATTTGTCAAGGTTTCATGCAATTATTAGCCCATGAAACCATTGTTGTAAAGAACATCCAAAAATAAGGTGAAATCCTTGGTATCTTACGTTATTATAAATTTATGTTTTCAAATTTGGGTTATTGTGAATGGCTATATTTGATTTTTGCAATATATGTTTACTGTGTGTTTTATCTACAGACTCCTAGTAACATAAACTATTTTTCTATTATTAAGGTATTGATTAGAGAATATGCAAGGGTAGGGGAAAGCAAGGGTGGATACATACTGCATTATTTGGTAAAGAAGCATTCATGGCAAGGGAGGTACAAGATGATCACAACAAGAGATAAACACAGTGGATATGTGCACCAATTATTATAATCTTCAAAATTATTTTGAGGCTACTTTTCTACTCTTTGGACAAGATGATAATGCATAGAGTTCACCCTCTATGTTTTGTCTGAAAAGAAAAGGTTTCTTTTTTCCTTTGAAATATGAAATCATAAAAGAGTATCATACAATTTAACAAGGTATTCCACTATGTTTTCTTTCTAGAGAGTAAATTGCTTCTCATTATAAAATAAACTAGCCAGCAATATAACTACCAGTAAAATTATTTTCCCCGAGGCATGCATTTGAGAATACAAAGGTTAAAAAAATTAGGAAATTCATTATAATAACATCCAAAGAAAATCCATTTAAGATAATAATTATAAGTTCACATTTTTCTAGTTCTCTATTTCATGGCGTATGCACGCCTCTTCTACAAATCATTTTATTTATATTTGTGCAAATTTATTAGGTTCGAAGAGGCTTTTGTTGGAAAATTTGAATAAATTAAATTTTCACATCTGATGGACCTCAAAATTGTAGGCCCTCCAAGAGCGCCTAATTTGGTATGGTTAGTGTTGCATCTAATTTTATTGGGGTGATTCATTGGCTGGGCCTTGCCAGATTCTTATGATCTTTACTATTTTGTAAGCCTATATTTGATAAGTGAGGGGTCAATAGTTTCAAAATAAGAAAAATTAGTCTATGATTTTGGTATAGACAATCAATTTTGGTGTCAACAATAAAAAAAGTGGACTTGTACTAGAGATTTTTTTCCTTCTCAGTAAGGAATTTTTATCTATATTTTGATGATGAATCATAGAGTATGATAAGAAATATTCATTCAATCAATTCCATAAATTTCAAATTATTTGCTTATGTTTTTGAATAGGTGTGAAATCAATTTTTATTGTCAAAAGTATTACATTTTCATAGTCTATGATGATCAATATAAAAGTCTTTTTGGATTTAATCAAATAGATTTTTTATCATTAATGTTAATATCTCAATTCACGATGAAGATATATAAATATTTTTAAGATAAGAAAATTAAAATAATGTCTAACATAAACTTTATGAAATGATTATTATAATTTATAATCTTATTTAGATTTAGTTAGTTTTAATGTTTTGATATAGTAATAATTTATTTAAATTATTTTTGTATGTAGATGATGTAAGTGCAAACATAACATTTTTTTAATTTATTTTTAATGTTGTTTTGTGTGGGTGATGTAAATGTATGATTGTCATAGTTAATTTGTTCACTTTGGTGTATTATGCTAAATTCATCATTGTGAAATAGGACTAGTCCAATTATGAATGGTATTGGCTCCTTACACTAGGTTTCATCTATAGTCTAATCCTCCTATTTCAAATTCAAAATATTTCACTTCTTAGGATTACATTTTAGCATATGATGGTTTACTTGTTGGTTTAGGTGCCAAATGTCTTGAGTTGTGTCTAAGACTTGTAATTAAAGACATTATGGCTATTTTTAAAATCAAAACAAAATATCTCTTCCTAATCAAAAGAAAGAATTTTAGATTTGGATTTAGAATATAAAACATATTTGGTCTCAATTACATCAACACCAACATTTTTTTGTGTGTATAATTCAATCTTATTATTTATCAAACATGGGGTTTGATTATTATCAAGGAAATAAACTATCTTCCATATTTTTATACCAAAAATTTAAGCATTATCTTTAACACCACCCATTTCTCAAGTGCAAGTATAGGCATAGATAAATATGTTGCATATCTTGAAGGTAAAATTTATAAGTGATTATAAGTGCACAAGGTTGAAGTTTTCTATAACTAGATCGGAGGTGCAACCAATTCCCAATCTTGAAGGTTCGTGATCCCAAGAATTTTACCCTACTCTAATGTGCAAAATAACTTAAAATGCAAATGATAAAAGACTAAGGACACCTCAAGATTAGCCTAAAGAGTGATAAAACAAGAAGGAAAATGGACAAAACAAGATACAAACGATTTCACCTTCCTTACTGTTGATGTCTCCTTGATTGGCCCTTGCTTGGGATGATTTTGTGTGCTCTTTAGATGATTTCTTGAGTGACTAAATGCAAGATTGAATGTGAAAAATGACTAGAATGGATAGCTAGATGATGGTAAATGATTGAGAATGCAAATTGGCAGCATGTAGTTATCAAATGGCTAAGTGTTTTGAGAATGCAAATTGGTAGCATAAGGTTGCTCGAATCCAAAGTGTTGAAAATGCCCTTGAGGAGGGGGCATGGAGAAGAATTTGAATTCCCAGAGAATCTAAGTCAAGATCTCATCTAACAAGTCAAGATGAAGGGCTATGGTGGGTTGGAGAACCCACTGCCCCTCAAGCATCTTGACATGTGGATGTGAAGTGGGCTAAGGGATATGAGGAGGTGCAAGTGAGGTGTCAAGAAGGTACATGAGGTGGAAAAGGACATGCACCTTGGGGAGTGAGGAGATTTCCTCAAAAAGGGATTCCTTGTCCCCAAATGGGAGTGAAAGGGATATTTGAGGAATTTTGGAATTCCTCAAAAATCTACATGGGAAAAGGAAAGGTGGTTGAAGACATAAAATTCACATTCTTAGGAGAATCTAAAGGATAAAAGGTGGGCTCCAAAAAGGTGGGACTTGGTCACATGTGGAGATTGTGACAAGTCCAAGGTTCTAGAAGCCTTGGAAGGATAGAATGTGAATTAAAAATTCACATATAAGAGAGGGGAATCTAGATATTAGTAAAGAGTTGACCAAGGTAATTAATTATTAGCTCTTGACTAATGGGCAATTAGAGGATAAATTAGGGGCCAATTGGAGGATTAAAAAGCCACCTGTAAAAGTTGGAGGATGACACATCCTAATCAAGGATTAGGGCATGTACATCCTAATCAAGGATTAGGGCATATGCACATCCCAATGAAAAGATTAAGAAATGGATTAGGATTAGATGAAAATGACATGTGAGGAATTAAATAAATGTAATATTTATTTAATTTATTTGATGAAAAGAGGATTAAGGAGGGTAAGGTATTTAATTATTAATTAAATACCTTAGGTGGATCAAGGACTAAAGATACATTAATTAAATAATAAAGATTAATTTAATTAACTAAAAATAAGATGAAAGGGGATGAATTTGGATAAATTCATGTGTCCAAATTTCTAGATGTCTATGGGTTCATAATATATATTTTCCAAGTCATTTGTCAATACCATTAAAAATTCTACTTTTATGAGGGTGAATTTTGGATGCCATTATAATACCATGATAATTATAGGGCTATAACCACCTTGAAATCACAACATATTCTTTGGATCACAATCCTAATCACTCAAATTTCACATTTGCCATTTTACAATCATGTAGCATTCACCACATATTTACTCCACCATTTTACAATTTGTTAGGTATTGCCAAATTTAAATTCATGTAAATAAATTAGCATTCAATTAAGGTTAAGGTTAGGGTTAGGGTTCAATTAGGGTTCAATTAGGGCTAGAGTTAGGGCTCACTTAAGGTTCAATTAGGGTTAGGGTTATGATTAGAATTCAATTAGGGTTATAGTTAGTGTTAGGATTAGCGTTAAGGGTCAAATAGGGTTAGGGTCAAGGTTAGGTTAGGGTTCAATTAAGGTTAGGGTTTAATTAGGGTTCAAGTAGGGTTAGGGTTCATTTAGGATTAGGGTTACGGTTAGGATTCAATTATGGTTGAATTAGGTTTGAGGTTGAATTAGCATTATGATTGATTTACAATTCAAGGCTAGGATTAGGGTTCAATTAGGGTTACAATTAAGGTTTGGGTTTAATTAGGAATATGCTTAGGTTTAGGGTTCAATTATGGTTATTATTTTATTAGGGTTAGGATTAGGGTTTTAGGATGCTTTGGGTTAAGGTTAGGCTAGGATTATGCTCAATTAGGCTAGGGTTATCTGCTAGGGTTGGCTGCAAGGTCAGGGTTAATATTTAATTAGTACATTGAACCAGGGCCAATATCTCCCAGGATCAACAAGCTAGGCTAGGCTGAGATTGCTGCTCCATTAGGCTAGCTAGGATTACAAGCCAGTTAGGTGGTCTCAACTAGGCTAGGGCTGAGATTAAAATTTCTTAGGTTAGTTTTAGGATTAAGGCTCTGGTTAGCTGAGACTAGGTTTACTTAGGGCTAGCTTAGGTCTCAATATGATTAAGGCCAAGGTTAGTTCAACACAGTTAGGATCCACCAGGCTAGGGTCCACCATTAGGCTAGGGCTAGGTCTCAATTGGCTAGGCTAGGTTACAATTAGGGTTCTAAGATAAAGCTTAGGGATAGGGTTAGGGTTAGGTTTGGGTTTAAGGTTACAATTAGGGTTGGGGTTAGGGTTCAAGGATAAAGCTTCAAGTTAGGGTTAGGGTTATGGTTCAAGTTCAATAAGGGTTAAGGTTAGGATTAGGTTTAAGTTTCAACTAGAGTTATAGTTGGGGTTTAATTAGGTTTAGGGTTAGGGTTATATTCTTATTAGGGTTAGAGTTAGGGTTCTAGGATAAAGTTTGGGGTCAAGGTTAGGGTTAGGGTTAAATTGCTAGGATTAGGGTTAAGGTAAGGTCACGATTAAGTTTTAATTAGCGTTATGGTTCAACTAGGGTTAGGGTTCTAGGATAAAGGTCTGGTTCAATGATAGGGGTAGGGTTAGGGTTTAATTAGGTTTAGGTTTAGGGTTATGTTTTTATTGGGGTTCAAGTTCTAAGATAAAGTTTGGGGTCAAGGTTAGGGTTATCAGTAGGGTTAAGGTAATGATAAGGTTCAATTAGCATTATGGTTCAACTAGGGTCAAGGTTCTTGCATAAAACTTTGGGTGAATGTTAGGGTTAGGTTTGAGATTAAGGTTTCATTACGGTTAGAGTTAGGATTAGGTTAGTTTAGGGTTAGGGTTCAATTAGGGTTAGAGTAGGGTTGATATTAAGGTTTCATTAGCATTAGGGTTAGGATTAGGATTAGGTTACATTTGAGATTAGGGTTTAATTAGGGTTAGGTTTAGGGTTCAATTAGGGTTAAGGTTAAGGTTAGGTCAAGGCTAAGTTTCAAATAGGGTTAGGATTCAATTAGGGTTAGGGTTCAATTAGGGTTAGGGTTAGGGTTCAATTAGGGTTCTAAAATAAAGATTGGGGTTAGGGTTAGGGTTGGGTTAGAGTTAGGGTTAGGATTAAGAAGAACAATTATGGTTAGGGTTTAATTAGGGTTAGGGTTCTAGGATAAAGCTTCAAGTTAGGGTTAGGGTTAGGCTTAAGTTTTAACTAGAGTTAGGGTTAGGGTTGGGATTAGGGTTAAGGTTAAGGTTAGGGTTAGGGTTGAATTAGCGCAGAGTTAGGGTTAGGGTTATAAGATAAAGTTTGGGGTTAGGGTTACAATTAGGGTTCAACTATAGTTAGGATTAGGGTTAGGGTTAAATTAAATATTATTTTAATTTTCTTCTTAAAAATATTTATATATCTTCATCATGAATTGAGATCTCAACATTAATGATAAAATTTTCTACTTGATTAAATCCAAAAAGACTCATATTGATCATCATAGACTATGAAAATGTAATACTTTTAATAATAAAAAATAATTTCACACCAATTAAAAAAATTAACTTGAAATTTATGGAATTGATTGAATGAATATTTCTTATCATACTCTATGATTTATCATCAATATATATATATATAACAATTCCTTACTGAGAAGCAAAAAAAGCTTAGATACAAGTAGGCTTAGTGTTTGATTATGGTTAGGGTTCAATTTTTTTAAAGTTAGAGTTCAATTAGGGTTCAAGTAGGGTTAGGGTTTAATTAAGGTTAGATTCAGGGTTAAGGTTAGGCTAGGCTTAAAAAAATGATTTAATTTCAATTATGTTAGGGTTAGCATTATAAGATAAAGCTTGGGTTAGAGTTAGGGTTTGGGTTAGGGTTTGGGTTGGGGTTAGGGTTAAGGTTACGATTCAATAAAGATTATGATTCAATTAGGCTTACCATTCAATTAGGGTTAGAATTAAGGTTAGGGTTATAAGATAAATCTTGGGGTTAGGATTAGGTTTAGGGTTAAATTATGGTTATGGTTTACATTTAGGTTATATTAGGATTAGGGTTAAGGTTGATTTAGGGTTAGGGATCAACTAGGGTTAAGTTTCTAGGATAAAACTTAGGGTTACAATCAGGGTTATGGTTACGGTTGTCAATATTGTCACCCATGGAATCCAATTAATTTTTATATAGTTAGGTTGAATTAAGATTATGATTCAATTTTGATTGAAGGTTAAGGTTAGGGTTAGGGTTCAATTAGGGTTACAATTAAAGTTAGGTTTAATCATGGATATGTTTAGGGTCAAGTTTATGGTTTAGTTAAGGTTATGGTTTTATTAAGGTTAGGGTTTTATTTCTAATACCAACACTAAACCTAACCATAACCCTAACCTTAACCCTAATTTTAATCATAACCCTTACCCTAACCTTAATTGTAACATAATCTTAACCCTAACTTTAATGTTAACCTTAACCTTAACCTTAACCTTAACCTTAACCTTAACCTTAATCTTAACCTTAATCCTAACCTTAACCTTAATCCTAACCTTAACCTTAATCTTAACCTTAAATCTAACCCTAACCTTGACTTTGACCTTGACCTTAATCTTAACCTTAACCTTGACCCTAAACCTAACCATAACCCTAACCTTAATTATATCTCGTATCATAACTCTAACCCTAATCTTATACCTAAACATAACCCTAACCCTAACCCTAACTTTAATCCTGATTGTAATCCTGTTTGGTGAATATTTTGTTATCAACTAATAGATGAAAAAATGGTTATATTAGCCATAGTTGATGTAGGAGCATCTAGTGGTGTAGGGGTAATCTTGCATCTCCCAATTTTTTTTTTCTTATTTTCTTTAGTTGTTTTGAATCCCATGATGACACTTAAGGGGTGTAAGACAATTAGAAGTCAGAAAAAGTGAAAAAATGGTCACTTACTATTTTTAGTAAGTTAGCCAAAACGAGCTCGTATGGACCTAAAAATTCACCGCAAGGAGCGAAACTGAAAAATATTTCTAATGGCGGAAGAATCGTCTCAATACCTTGTACGGTTTGGGAAATATTAAAGTTTATGTCTCGAGAAATTTCTCCAATGCAACTTCAAATTCAAATATGAAAACCTTAGAAGACCCAAAACAACTTGGAAAATGGATGAAACGATCTTTGATAATTTGGGCGTTGTAGATCTCTTTGAGAACTTTCCAACAATATATTATAATAACAAATTGGACACTCGGGTCAAAAGTTATGGCCCCACAAAGCTGCCCCACTAAAAAGTGAATTTCATTGAAATATCTTCCTCGACAAGAAATCAAATGACAAGACTTTTGGCGCCAAAACAAAAGGGAAGTTACACTTTCTAGAACATTCTAGGGTAGTTATTGGGTAAAATAAAAGGGTTAAGTGGATGTTGTAGAAGGTGGTTCCATTAGTGCAAATTGTGGCTCCAAATAATAGATTTTATTTTTAGAGTTGATTTGGATGTAATGAATCAAGCCCATGAGGTTGTAGCATTGTAATTTATGAATATGTAATTTCATTTTCTAAAAAATAATTGAAAGTGAGTTATTTTTTGTCTCACATCTTCTATGTTGGTATCTATTGTTGTGTTTTGAGTGGATTTCGGGTGGTGTAGCCCTCATCAATAGTATAATGAGAATAAATCTCTCCTCTCAAAAAGGGGAGGCTCCCTTCTTACTGCTAACTTTAAACAACTAGTAATTAACTAAGCTTATGTACACTACAACTATCCATGGGGTGTTTCCATATCATCCTATTCTAGATTATTTCAAAATAGATGTTTTATTTTACAAACTTACAATGAGAATACCGTGATGTTTACAACGTGTAACAAACCACAAAATACTAGTTGGAGCAATAAAATTTGATATCCAATTTAGTTAAAAGAAAGAATAACTAGAATGATACCAACAAGTGTTAATGGAAAGAAAACCCACAAAAGCACAAAGTATTTTGTTGTTTATTATGATGTTTTGAAAGTGAAAAGTGTGGTATAAGATGCAGCCCAAAGTCTCCAATGTATGCCACAATAGTATCAAATAAACGTAGATGATAACTTGCAGCCCAAAGTATTCAAGTTATTCTCAAATTACACACATAAACACAAATTCCAAAAGTGATAGCGCAACTCAAAAACTACAAAAATAGATTTAGAGTACCACTTAGAACATATGATTCCATGATACGATTCAATCATGTATAAGATCATGCAATAGGAAAGATGTAAGAACAATCCCAATACACAAAAAGCTTGATCCAAGACAAATATTGGTTGCCAAATCGCTTCTTTTATAGATTGAATTTTGATTTACACTTTGAAAACAAAGCTTCAATGCACTCTTCAATTCAGCAGTGTTTCACTTCATTAGCTAAAAGATAATATTTACAAAAGAGCTCCCTCTTATTTATAGAAGGAAGCAAATAGAAAAAATAGGAAACCTAAAACTCCTTTGATTTATTCAAAGGAAGAGTCTGATTTGATTTGGGGCTACACTCCTCTTACATGTAATTTTATATTACAAAAAGACATGTAAAATTTCATCTACAAATTACAAACTACATAAAAAAAACTTGAGAAATAAACTAAGTGTTAACAAGCACATTCTTTTATTCTTCAACATTTTTCTCCAGAAAATCCTCATATTTCTTCAAAGTAGCTTGAACTTCAGAGTCGTTTGGCCCTGATGTATAGCTGGAGATGGTGAGCACTTATGTGATGGAGTCTTCTATGCTAACACATGCTTTCCCATGCTCATCCAATATCATTTTAAAATAATCTAGAATCACTTGGAAATCCACTAACTTATCAATGGAAGCTAATGAAAAAGATTATGATTCAATCTCGGTACACATTAGTGAGGTGAATTATTTGGAAAACTATTTCCACAGGAAGAACCTTATGATTATGATCAATTATTTGGCATGGAAGCTCCCTAATCTTGATGGTGAGATCTAATCCTCTATCAATGCTTATCTCTAGGGATTCCTACAAATCTTTGATCAACAAAGCTTTTTCTTGTGGGGATCACCCCATTTTCAACCAACACTTCTATCTTGAAATCTCTTAACTTGGTCCAAGCCTCAAGATCCTTCTCTACTGACTACAAATTCTAAGATAACACATCAAGATTTTGATTCAATTATGATGACATTATCTATATTGTTGAACAAATCAATGGAAGACTTCAATAGTTGAGTGCCTTGTGCAATTATTATGTCTATCCACACACTAATATCTATGCCCTGTGCACCAATCCTTTTGGCATTCTAGATTGCAACATCATCCACATATGTGGTAACAGGTTCCACAGATTCCAAAGATTAGCTTATCTTCGATAAGATAGAAGTGAGTTGTTCTACCTTCAACTTTAGTTGATCCATGATAATTTTATCCCTATCATATTTCTCAATCAAAGAAGCCATTGCTACTTGAAAATCCTCCTTGGCACTTTCATGTGTTTTCTTTCCTAGTTCAATCCTTGTAATCACATAGTCAGAACCTTCAACTTCTTCAACAGTTTTTTCTGAGGGAGGTTGTGCCACTTCGACATACTTATTACCTAACTTGTCAACCATCACCCTTGAAAGAGTTTTGTCCTTTTTAATCTTGGTTTTAGCTGAAACAAGTTGGCCAAAATTAATTTTTTCTGGGTAGATGACTTGTTTCTTCCTCTTAGGTGTCTGTGATGTCAACCAAGGAGGAAGAATGGAAGAAACCTCTTCTATTCCTTCTACCAAAGTTTGTGCAAATGAGGGGTTTGATTCTACAATAGTGGTAGTCAAAATAGGTGGACTTTGGGTCAACATTGCAGTAGGAATCTCCACACTTGACACTTGAGGTGTAGATGTATCCATGAACTTATCAAAGTCAATTTGGGTTAATGTGTCAAGAATTGGTGAGGTTATGTCAAATAGATTGGAAATGGAAGAAAGAGAGCCAAAGCATTCTCAATATTACCTTGAGGACTTTAAAAAATGGAAGCACTAGTGGGTGATGAATGAATACACTATATAGACATGGTAGGAGTAGTAGGGATAGTGGAAACAATAAAATACTTTGCACTTGAAATAATAGGAGTAGGACTTTGTACTATAGTAGTTATAGGAGAAGAAGAGGAGGGAGAATCTTCCTATGTAGGCTCTGGCTGAGAAGTGACAGGGGATTCTTGTGACTCTTCAGCTGGAATCTCTTCTTCCTATTCTTCAACTTGAGTTGATGTCCCTTCCTTGTATTTACTTTTATCTCCTTTGATTTTGAAGACAAACTGAGGTATCTTACTAGTAATAGAAGCATCATCCTTATTCTTTGTCCTTAATTCTCCCCTTTTACTAGCATTCCCTTTAGTAAAATCCTCCTCTAATCCTGTGTTGAAGAATTAAAAACTTAATTACTTTTTCCTATAGCCAAACATTGGTTTTCACAAGAGTAAGTTGGAAACTTTCTGTTATTGAAATCATTTCTTTTTGAGACAATTGTATTGGTGAAAAAGGAGTGTCAAAAATTGTGTTCTCCTCATATGTTGAATCAAGAATATCATCTTATTCTTGCATATCATCAGGAATGTTAGCAAGATCAAAGTTTATAATTTTCTCCAAGGTAAGCCAACTGTAGTCAAGCTTCCTCACATCTTCTTCACTCCTGCACTCAACCCATATATCCTCAATTTTGTGAACATGGGTGTAGCTTTTCCTAAACTTATCTTTCATTCTCATGTAGTCAAATTCATTCCTCTTTTTGTACTTCTTCATGGTTACCCATTGCATTTCTATCTCCATGGCTTTGGATCTTGAAGAAGTAGTGATAAAATACCTACCAATAGCGAGAGGAAACTTAAATCCAACCTTATGTGATTCTACTTGCTTATTATGTACAATTGTTATTTTCCTACCTAATTCTATTAGTACAATTTTATCACTAGGATATCTTGGTAGCATGTACAGATATCCATCAAAGAAACCAACCCCGATGTATGTGAAGGTAGGAAATTGTAAGAACATACAACCATTTTTTTTGACTGGTTCCCAAGCTACATCTAAAACCATTTACTTTTCCAGTTCCTTGTCAAACATGTAGATGTAAGAATAGAATAAAGCATTGTTACTCTTCTGAAATGTTTGATTCTTTATTTCAGAGTTAACTGCATATAATATTCATATACAAGAACCTTTCTCATGTCACCTTCTAAAGACAAGCTTGGAAAATGCCTCATAGACGCACCAACATACACCAGATATGAAGTCATGTAAATTTTCAGAGGTTGATACCTTGGAAAGCTGTTCACATATTGTATCATTGATCTGCTTTCCAAAAAAAATTTTTTTACCTTTCCTTATGACATATAAATATATTGATACATCCATTCCTGGAAAGTGTTGGATGTTGGGAGCCCTTTAACTCTACTGAGAAGAGTTATCAAATCATTCACTTCCTCAATGAACTCAATTCAGTGAAAATTATTAAGCCATCTTGCAATAGTAGGCCTAGTAGTCTTGAGCTATTGAGTGTTGATGTTCTTTTTGCACTTATCAGAATTATTTTCATAGTAATCATGTGATGATTCCATAGTAATATCAACATAGTTATCAATATCTAGACACATGAATTTTTTTTCAAAGAATTCTTCATCTAGCCTTATTACCAATTTCCCATCTACAT